>CM057830.1:53332254-53572254 GCA_030068075.1 Paguma larvata | reverse complement strand
ATGTTAGAGAAAGGGATTGAGAGCACGAGTGGGGGAAATGGAAGAGAAGGAGAGAGAGAGAACCCTAGGCAGGCTTCATGCTCAGCATGGAGCCCGATGTGGGGTTTGACCCCACAACACTGGGATCATGACCAGAGCTAAAATCAAGAGTAGGATGCTCAACTGACTGAGCCACCCAGGCACCCCTCAGGTGTTGTTGTGCTCCTAAATTCAGGAATTGTATGAAAGCTTAGTAAGTAGCCAAGTATTTAAACCATAAATCCGAGGGTGGGGGAGATGGATTACTGGGAAGCCCGAATGCAATAAATTCATCAAATTAGGCAGACTAAGTTATGAACAGAAACGATGGCTTTTGATGCCTGACTCCATGGAGGGCTCCAGTTGGATTTCAACCGCTGAAGTGTATGTTAAGGTAAGAGCAATGTGACTGGGGTCAAATCGCAACTATTGCTGGGGCAGCTTCTAGGAGACCCAGAAGAGGAATTCTGATCTTATGTCTGTTGCCTAAAGGCAAACCAGGGAGCTACTTTTGGTTACTCCCATTTTCCTGTGAATAGTCAGGCCTGGCCATCAACTCAGCAAAGGGAGTTTGCCTTCTCTGCTTTATACTCCCTGTCCCAGCAAAACTGGGAGAAAGGATAC
Source organism: Paguma larvata (assembly GCA_030068075.1). Lineage (NCBI taxonomy): Eukaryota > Metazoa > Chordata > Mammalia > Carnivora > Viverridae > Paguma > Paguma larvata. Next base: position 53,571,612 of record CM057830.1, on the reverse strand, counting down.
ACCTCTTCCTTCAGTGGAAAGGAATTCTGCATAGAAGGGCAGAAGCTATGTGCTGGAATAGCTGTGTGTGTATATGAAAGACCAGGTTCAGAGACAATTCTAGGCCTTTGAACTGCATGATGGGACAATGAACCTTATACCCACCCCAAGGTAAGAGAAGCCAACGTTATCCAGAAGAGAGTAAGCAGGGTGGGGGGGGGGGTAGCCAGAGATAAGAGTGCAACAGAAGTCATAAAGGGAAATGGGTATTACATATTTCACCACAAGTTTTGGCACTGGTCTCAAACATCTCATTGATGTCTCTGGATTTTTCTTTCCTGTTGTCTGCAGAGAGTTGTCTGGACAAATGACAAATGATGTAAGGGACCAGATAGCGTTAAGTGGTAACTCCAGGTGGATAGGGCTAGATCTCTCTGGGGTGTAATGATGCCTTTCCAGGACAGGAACCGTAGAAGCCTTGAACCCACCACCTTTCTGTTCCTTGAAGCTAGTAACTCTCGTCCCATGTCAATACAGCACAGTAGACCCTCCCCATAGAGACGGAGCCCTAGGTGTGCCAGAAGAAGTAATTCTACCTTACCTTTTGTTGTTCAGATCCATGTTACCCACTAACACGATGATGATATCATCACCTCTTTCTGCCCATACATCTTGTACCCACTTACATGTCTTCTGTAAAGAATTGATGTCTTCAGGACTGTGTTGTGGAGAGTTGAAACATTTACTAGAGGTTTTGAGAGAATAGCGTTCTTGCCCTTCTGCTCTGCTAGTCTTACCAACCTTCCTATTGTTTCCCTCAATCCCTTTATCAAATAAAACATGGCATAACACTCACTCATGATTTCCTAGACAGCCACTGCCATAGTGGAATCATGTATGTACCTAGGAATTTAGGCCTCAAAAGCACTCCTGGCCAGCTGTGTCCCATAATGGCAGCTGAACGCGCATAAAAAATGTTTAGAAAGAAATGCTTTTTAATTTTTTGTATGTTTATTTTTTTTAGAGAGAGACAGAGTATGAGCACTGGTGGGTCAGAGAGAGAGAGGGAGACACAGAATCTGAAGCTGGCTCCAGGATCCGAGCTGTCAGCACAGAGCCCGATGCGGGGCTCGAACTAACGAACCGGGAGATCATGACCTGAGCCAAAGACGGAGGCTTAACTGACTGAGCCACTCAGGTGCCCCAAGAAATTATTTTTAAAGGTTAGAACTTAATAAAGGCGAAATAAAAAGAATCAAGGGAACAAGGTCCCTTAAAGGTGGCTGCTATGCACTTTCGACAATAGCCAAATCATGGAAAGAGACCAAGTGTCCATCAACTGATGAATGGATAAAGAAGATGTGGTATATATATACAATGGAATACTACTCAGCAATAAGGAAGAATGAAATCTGGCCATGTGTAGCAACATGGATGGCCCTGGAGGGTATTATGCTGAGTGAAATAAGTTGGTCTTAGAAAGACAGATACCATATGTTTCCACGCATAGGCGGATTTTGAGAGACTTAGCAGAAAACCATGGGGGAGGGGAAGAGGGGAAAGGAAAAAACCCACAGAGAGGGAGGAAGATAAAACATAAGAGACTCTCAAAGACTAAGAACAAACTGAGGGGTGAGGAGGTGTGGGTGACAGGCACAGAGGAGGGCACTTGTTGGGATGAGCACTGGGTGTTGTATGGAAACTGATTTGACAATAAATTATTAAAAAAAAAAGAATTTGAAAACAGATTATTTAAAGACAAAAGAAAACAAAACAAAAAAGGTGGCTGCTATGGCCACAAACCAAGTGGCCTGCAATCCTTGCACAGGTCCAATCTCAATATACTGTTTTGTTTAAGGAAGACCCTATAGAGCAGCAGACTTAAGGATTCAAAGCCTCTTGGACTTTGTGTTACAGGTGGAGATTAGATGAAGGCAGAGAAAACAAGAAACAAAGCGGGTAATTTGGGGAAGCTTCATATTTTTCTTCCCCTTCTTTTTTTTTAAAAAAATTTTTTGAGAGGCAGGGACCGAGTGCGTGAGTGGGAGAGGGGCAGAGAGAATCCCAAGCAGGCTTTGAGCTGTCAGTGCAGAACCTGATGTGGAGCTTGAACCCATGAACCATGAGGTCGTGACCTGAGCTGAAGTCAAGAGCAGCATGCTTAACCAACTAAGCCACACAAGTGCCCTTTGTCTTCCCCTTCTTTATCCACAGATAATCTAAGCTGGTGCTACTCTACCTATTATGAATAGGCCTAAGGGGTTGAGGTAGAGGGTTAGTGATATGAGAGTAAACATTCACTATTTGGTCCTCCAAAGTACATGGTCTTTGGCAGGAAATAGATTCCAATGATTGCCTGCAAATGAGAGTCAGATGCTCCACCCCTCCTCTACTTCCAATACCAGGCAGTCTCAGAACCAGAAGTGGAGAAATGGCCCTTGAGAACATTGTCCTGGCTCAGCTTCTCAACACTTCAAATAGATAACTTTGAGAAGAATCCTAGGTGAACTGGCTGAGGAGCAGGCAAAAATACATGAGGGGCACCTGGGTGGCTCAGTCGGTGGGTTCAAGCCCCACATCAGGCTCTGTGCTGACAGCTCAGAGCCTGGAGCCTGCTTCGGATTCTGTGTCTTCCTCTCTTTGTCCCTCCCCCACTCTCTCTCTGTCTCTCAAAAATAAACATTAAAAAAATGTATTGTGTGATGCCTTGGTGGTGGGCTCACCTGGCAGGCGCAGTTGAAGCTGTATGTAGTACATGCCCTGGTGATAATTGGTATTCTCCCCACTGTGAGACAGGTAAGTAGGCCAACCATCACCCTGAGTGCGGAGGAGGAAATTGGTTCCCCTGACTCTCCCCCACCACGCTCCATCTGTACAATCACACCTCCCTATCTCCAAAGCCCAATCCAGATACGCCCCTCCCTGCTCTGCTCCCCCAGATCTGTACAGAGAGTGACTCAGTGGTTTCCAGGAGAAGCCTCTGGCTTCCCTGTGGGCCTCGCATGCAAGGGTGGTGAGAGATATCACACAGAGCCCTCTGTCCAACCGCTCAAGCTCAACCGCTCCTAGCCTTGTCGCCTTAGGCATTGCCCTGGGCCTGGGACCACAGCCACGTCCCCTCCAAGCCCTGCCCACAGCTCTTGGGGCTCCTGGAGCCGTAGGTGATCAGTGGAGTGAGGTGGTGGGGCGCTGCAGTGGTTGGGTGGGGGTAGGGATGGCCAGGGCCCAGAGGGAAAGTTGAAAGACCCACGGAGGTTGGGTGGCCTTGCCGGAGGGAAGTCGGAGTCCTTTAGGAGAAAAGCACATGCTGCAGAGTAACCTAGTCACTAACAGGGGCAGAAAGTGCAGTTCTCTGTAGCACCATTACCCTCCCACAGAAGGAAATACCAAAGAGATTGCCAGGAATGTCTTGGACAAGCTGATTTATTAGAGTGTTACGGTAGGGCTCTCACACAGAGGCACCAGAGCGTGGTGCTTAGCTTCCCTCATCCCCTTTCACCGCCAAAACCTGGCTCTCCTCCCCACGATGCTCCTGACGAGTGAACTCCTCAATGACTATGTCCTCAAAGCTTGCAAAGCAGCAGAATGGAATGGAGGGTTAGGAACAACTTCCCGGACATTGTCCACATTCACTCCCTTTTTGTGATCCCTTCCCTGCTTCCCAGTTCAGATCCTCAGCCCCCTCTCCCTAACTAACCCCCCTTCTGATCGACCACTCTGGCTTGTTTCTTCCCCAACCTCCCAAACACAAAAGTCCCTCCCCGCCTACCCTCTAGAGCGCTGGAGGGGAAATAAGAATGGAGGGTGGGAAGGAAGGAAGTGATAGAAGAAGTAAGGGCGAGAGGGCGGGGGAGGAAAAAGATAAAAAGGAAGGGAAGGGATGAGGGGGGAAGGACGATTCTGAGAAGAACAGGGGGTGGAGGGTGTACGAAAAGCACTGAACTATGACACGAAGCTAAACCATATGTTTCCACTGCACAGTATTGAAAGCAACACTCCAGGGAAGCTTTTTAACATTTCCATCGTCATAAAATGGAGGGTGGCAATGGGGAAAGGGAGATGGGGTTTCCAGGCCTCACATTCCCTTACCTAGCAGCCTCTGTAGCAAGCATGGAGAGGGGAGGGGAAAATGGAGCTGAAGCTGACGTGGGGCTCTTCAGTGGAGTGAAGAAATGTCTTGTTTCTCTTCCCCTTCCCTTTTTAACCCTCTCCTCCCTACCCCCCAACACACACACACCCTGAAAACCTAGGAACCCAACCTGTCTATTGCTATACAGTCTCTACCCAAACTACGAGTCCTTGATTCAAGAGGTCAGAACTGCTTGGTCCCCAACACTCAGGACCACCCCTCCTATGAGTCCCACCTGGTCACTCACCATATGATGGCTTGGGATGCATCAGGATCAGGGGCAGCTCCACACCAACATCACTGCAAGGATTCCAAGGGCTAGTTACGGATCTCCCCCAAGGCCACTCCCTGAACCTCCCCCTCCACCTCAGTTTTCTGGTCCTAGGATGTCCTCAGTCTCTCCCTTGGCACTCTTTTAGTCTCCCATTCTTGCCCCAGGCCCCTCTCCCCACAGCTTCCCCATAGCATCTCTTACCTGGTGATCAGATCGCCTAGGATGCTGAGGGTGGAAGGACACCCTAAGATTAGCAGCTGGAAATGGAAAGTGGCAACCTAGTTTTACTGGGGGATAAGGGATCAGAAGGCCAACCCAGCCACAGAATGGGCTTCTGAAAGGGAAGGTGGCTTGCTCACTGAGCTCACAGGTTTGAGGAACTGGTCAGGGGAACAGCTTGATTGGGTCAGTCCACCTGAGAGAAAAACAAAAGTAGCTCCCCAGTCCCTGCCAAGATAGACCCCGACCCCTCACTCACCCTCCACCAGAGACCATCAGGTTGACTCTCACTTTGTAGGACACCAGGATCCCCAGCAGTTCCTTGTTCATTCCAGGTCGAAGACTGGAGGTGGTAGTATTCATTGTTATGTGTTTGTTAAGGGGGGAGTAATTCATTCAGTCCCTCGGTCCCTTCCTGTGCACCTTTTCTAACAGGCCTCCCATGCTTTAATCTCTCCTACTCATTGAAATCACATTTCTGCTCCTGACATCCAGTTTTACCATGTCACCCTCTGCCTAAGAGCCCAACTCTCTGAATAGAAGTACTCTCTGCTTGGCTTTCACGACCCTTAAAACTGGCCCCACTCAGCCTCTTTAATCTTTTCTGCCCTATCTCCCTAATACCTGGGATACAACCTAAACAGGCCCATCCTCTCTCCATGCTCAGAACATGCCATGCAGATTCCCAACTTTCTGGCCTTTGCCCATGCTGTGCTCCCAATCTGGAATGCTCTTTCCTTCCTCTGTAGCTATCTAGATCCTACACATGCCTCAATATCTAGGTCATTCAGTATCCTCCAGGAAGCCCACTCCAGCTATGCTGGCTTCTTTTGACTTCTGTAGAATTTCTAATCTGAACCACGTGTACTATCATTTAACCTTTCAATTGCTTTTGCATTCCTCTTCGTTCCCCCATCTAGGCTATAAATTGACTGAAGGCAGAGAGTGTCTAAAACTTCTTTATATCCTCCCACATTGCCTAGCATAGGAATGAGCATGTAACAGGTGCTCAATGAAAACTCACTGATTGGAAAATAAGACACAGAAAACTGTATGATATTGGGAAACTCTCTTCATGGCTCTGGAATACTGATCCTTTATAAAATAATACTGTTTGGACTATTTCTAAGGGTCGTTCTAGCAATGCTGATCTATAGCTACAAGATTGATAAGGCATGGAGAGGGGCAGGGGACAATGAACACTTGTCAGATGGTGGCAGATGGCTGTTGGTGGGAGACACATCTAACACTAGGGCCTCCAAAGGCATAGGGCCAAAGGAATGATTGGATAGAATTCTATCAATTCCTATTATATCATTCTCCATCTTTGGCCCTTTTCCTCCTCCATTTCTCGTCTCCTAGTCTTTTCACTCCATTTCTGTCCTCACTAGAGAGTAGCTACTCTAGAGTCACAGTGCTAAAGTCAGATGACATGTGGTAGAATCCTTTCCCCGTCTGCCACTTATTAGCTGTGCAAACTTGGACAAGTCCTTTCATCTCTCTGAGCCTCAGGGTCTTTAAGTGTAAAATGGAATAAGAACACATATCTGGCCTACTTTATGGGATTCTTGTAAAGACATAGTATATACATAAGACTTTTGTGAGCTGTGAAATATTAGACAACACAAGTAATTTTCCTCTCTACGTTTTCCTTTCTTGCTGTCTGTGACCTAAGCCTGGCCTTGGTCCCGTGGGCATTATTTAGCTTACTCTTGGCCCTCAGGCCTGCAGGGATCTCTGAACATTGGCCTAGAACCACTTAAAAAGAAATAGGTAGACTTCATTGCAGGTGAAATCTCAGAACTGTATACATGGCATGCAGAATCGGTTGCAGATAGAAAATGGGGGCTGGGAATTACATTTCAGCTTACATTGTGCTAGAGGCCAGATTAGTATCACCATGCTTGAGTTTGCCATCCAGTGCCAGGCCCTGTTTCTGGCAGTTGGCAGCCAGGAGTGGGGTTATTGCGAAGCTCTTAGAGAAGTTGGAGTTAGCACCTATAGTCTCCCTTTAAAAGGAGAAGAAGAAAAGAACTTAGGCTAGGCTTGCCAATTACGTGCACTTTCATTCCCAAGAGTATCTTGCACAATTCCACAAACCTACCGGCATACCCAGGAGAGCTGGCATGTCTGACTGTGGGGAGTGGGAACAATTTGCTCTGGTGGGAAATCCTTATGCCCTTGACCTCTCTCAGCATTTTGATGGTCCTGTTATGGGTATCCTCCCTCTAGTTCTCCTGGGAATCCCTCCCTTTCTCTACATCAGCCCTTGCGTTGACTTTCCTCAGTCCTGGGCGCTTACCCTCTTCCTTCTTTTCCTAACCCCCTTCTTTGCCTCCAGTCCCTGACCCTTTTCCCACCAACCCACCCCTTGGCTCTCTGACCCCAGCCCCAGCGTCAGCTCACGTGAACTCCTGAATGAACACGGTCTTGGTGTACTTGTCTAGGGAATACAGGACAACATCTGTGATCTGGTCAACTGAACAGCCAGGAAAAGCACATGACCATAATCAGTTAGTCATCCTCAAGGTCCCAACTCACCCCCCTCAGATGTGATCTTATACATGGGTACACTATGCATGATGTACTAAGATATGCTTGTGGACAAAGCTATGTATTTTGCTAAGCCTGTATTAAAGGGAAAGTCTAGATAAATGCAGCCTGGGTAGGTGAGGCAGGGTTTTGGAAAAAGACCTGTGGATTAGGGACCAGGTGCAGAGGGATAGGAAAAGAAACTCACCTGAAATCTTGATTTTTTTGATGACCTTGTTGGTGCAGTTGTTGACAGAAACATTGACAGAGATGGGTTTGCCATGGTAGTGAACCTGGAGCAGGAGGAGAGGCTCATTGCAAGGTTGGAGGGAGAACACCCAGATCAAGACCTAGAATTCCTGTTTCCTCAGCACTATTGCCGCCCGGGCTTCCATCCCTCTCTACCCCCCGTAGGGAATCAGTCAAGAAGAATCAGGGTTTCAGAGCACTTGCAGGGTAGGGGTCAGGAAGTGGGGGGTCACAAACCTCCCTATCCATCCAGGCCTGGAGTTGTAGGGGCTGAGCTGACAGAAGGAAGTGGCGGACGGTCTGGGCACAGGGACCAGGGCCTGGTTCCAGGGGTGCAAACTGTACTTTCCGAACCACCAGCCGCACAGAGTCTCTGAGGAGAGGCCAAGAGATCAGCCAGAATATCTCTGGGACTCACAGACCTCCGTGCCAACCCCATGGCCCAGTCCTGGCTTGGGGTTGGGGTGGGTGGAGGTGGGGTAAAGCCTCCCTCAGAGAATTCCAATAGACCCTCAGTGTAGGTATCTAGACTGTGGGTCAGCAAACTATGGCTCACTGGCCAAATCTGACCTGCTGACTTTTTGTATGGCCCAAGGCTGGGAACGGTGATTACATTTTAAGTGGTTGGAAAAAATCAAAGAATGATAATATTTCATGCCATGTGGAGATCATATAAAATTCAAATTTTCGTGTCTAAAAATAAAGTATCGGAAGACAGCCCAGCTCATTCATTTACATACTATCTATGGCTGCTTTTCACACTCTAATGGCAGAGTTGAGTAGTTGCAATAGAAACTATAGGGCTCACAAAGCCTAAATATTTATTTTTTGGCCCTCTACAGAAAAATCAGCTGACTGCCTTGAAGCAAAGAAGAGAAGTCAGAGGGAGATCAGAGCTGGACATCTGAGTTGGTGGCGATAGTGCTATGGAGGTTAGAAATCGAGCTGTTTCTGCCTGAGATCAAGATCTGTTTCCTGGCACAGGCTGGAGACAGGGACTCTGGAGAGGACCAAAGACTACCTCTTAGAAATTTTCTCCTCCAGGTTTTCAGCACAGAAGCTCTTCACTTCAAAGTCAATTCCACAGGCCTGCAAAGGGGCAGGGGCCAAGAGAACTCATTTCCAACACTGCCTATCCTTTCCTCTCAGGTCTATAAGGAAATGCCTGACCCCATACTTTAGCTGTCCATTTCTCCAGTCTTGTTCATTTGTCCCTCTGTCCTTCCTCCTAGAACTGACTATTTATCCCTCTTTCTTACAACCCAGACCTCACCTTTCCCGCATCTTCGGGACCTGGCTGCAGTGTCACCGAACAGGGCAGGTTAACAACCATCTAGAGGATCAGAAGGAGGTCAGCAGACAAAAGAAACAGGGACCCTCACTTCCTTCGTTTTCCTTCTTTAACTTCCGCTCTTAATATTCCCTGGAAACCTGGCCCAGGACTTGGGGGCCAGTACCTGCAGGGTGAAGGGGTAGGCATTGTCCCCCAGCTTTTGCAGCAGTCGCTCCTGTAGGACTGTGAGGGGCCCCTGGGGGCTGGTGGGCTCAGGTGGGAACACTTGCTGCACCTGTACATACAGATCTTTGCGGAACGTCAGACCGATCACATCCAAGTCATCATGGCCATAGCGAAAGGCACATGTCAACATGACAAACACTGCAGGCAAAGGAGGAAGAGAGTGACCTGTCATGCCCGAGGGAGAAAGGAAGTTCTTAAATGGCTCATAGGAAGACATGGAGACAATGTAATATGATTGGAACCATATGGCCATGAAGAAAAGGATGAATACATTTGACTACAGTAAATGTTCAAACTTCTTTACATTAAGAGTCTTTATAAACACCGGAACAAGCAAAAGCCTGGGAGGAAATATTTGCAACATATATAACAAACAAAAAATTGAGCATTCCTAACCTGAAACCGATGTAACACTGTGTGTCAACTATACTTCAGTAAAAAAACTTAACATTTTTGATACATAAAGAACTCCCACAAACCAATAGTAAAAAAAAATCCCAATATAAGAGTGTGCAAAGAATATGAATAGGCTCTTCGGAGAAGCACAAAATAGGATGGCCGATAAGACAGGAACATGTCCAGTCTCATCAGTAATCAGATAAATGCAAACTAAAACCTCAATAAGGTAACATTTCACACACATCGGACTGTGAAAAAAATTTACAGTCTGCCAATACGAAGTGCTGGTGAACAAGAGGAGCAACAGGAGTTCATTGCACACTCTGGGAAACTGTTTGGCACTATCCAGTAAAACTCAATCTGCTTGTATATTGTGAACTAAGAAGAATTGAGAGGAACTCTTGTTTATGTTTATGAAGAGATACATATGAGAATGTATTTACATCAATATTTGCCACAGCGTAAAATTGGATATATATGTAATTTCAATTTCTATCAATCAATCAATGAAAGAATAGGTAATACAGTTATGATATGTTCCTATAATAGAATGCTAAGCTGAGCTTAAAATAAGTGAACCAATGCTCCATGTATTACCGTGGTTAAGTCTCAAAACCTATTGAGTAAAAAAAAAAAAAAAAAAAAAAAAAAGCTAGCTTCAGAATGATCTGCATAATCTGATACTGTGTATATAAAGTTTAAAAACATGTAGAGCAATCGAGCAATACCAGAATTGGTCACAGATACATAACTATTAAGTAAAAGTATAGAAACACCAGAGGAATAATAAACGTCAAATTAGGGATAGTGGTTCCCGGGAGTGCGGGCTGGGAGAGAGGGAGGAGAAGAGGAAGGGGAATGGGATTAAGGAAGGACACATGGGACACCAGTTTGTTTCTGTAGTTTCTTTTTAAAGCTAGGTGGTGGGTACAAGGTATTTATTACATAATTCTCTAGGGTCAGACTATCTGGGTTTGAATATGACTTGTACGAATCCCTCGAGTTCTCTGAGCCTCAGTTATTTCACCCGTCAATAACAGGATTGCACTACAAGCTCTCCATATGTTCTCTAGACTTCACAACAGTCCTCTGAGGTATTATTATCTCTGCTTTACAGGTAGAGACAATGAGTTCAGAGCCGTTAAGTGACAGTCCAGGATTTCAACCCGGGCCTTGTGACTCCAAAGCCCACGCTTGTGCATGCTCAACCTAACTCATAGGAGTTAATGTGGAGTTGATATATAAGATTTCCCTTTGGAAATTGTAATTATAGACGTGAATGACAAGGATGAACATGAGAATATTGGCAGAAATTGAACAGTTATAAGTGAACTCATGCTTTGCAGCTGGTGCCTAAGATTAGGGGCAAATAGAAAGCTGCTTCAATGAACTAGTGGAATGTGGAATGGAGTACAGAGGGCTACCTGTCCAAGGACAGACTGACAGAGATGGAGGAAAGGAAAGAGGTAGAACAGGGGTGGGGAATCTTACTTCTATCAGGAGCCCTGACCTAAAGGAAATCAAACTACCGACAGCCACACACTAGTAGAAAGCAGCTTATTTCAGTATTTTTAAGAGATTGAAATATCTACCGAACAGGCAGATTATCTGCTTCTAAAATTAAGTACAAGGAAAAGGAATCTATAATATTCAAAAGATACAATGAGGACTGAGAGTAATAATAATGGTAGTGTTTATAAGGACTGGGGCAATGGGAAGCCTCATATACTGCAGAAGGGAGAGTCAATTGATACAAACATTTTGGAAGGCAGTTTGGCAATAGAACGCTTTAAAAATGTCTGAATGCCCTTCGGCCATTCTTTTCTTTGCTAGGCATTTAGTCTAAAATGATTGAACCAATATGAAAGGCATATATATGTTTGTGTATATGCACACACACACCCACAACTTGTATTTTACAGGGTAAATAGGGTAAATATTTACAGGGTAATAGCAAAATATGTCCAATGAATGAAGGTTGGCTAAATACGTTATGGTACCCCTCATGCAATATACTGACATGCATATATTGACATAGGTGAAAAAGATTATAAAATATTATTTATAATATAATCTATTAAATAAAAATACAACTATTTTTGGCACAGAAAGTATGAATAAATAGGAGCTAAAATATTAGTGATTATCTTTGAGTGGCAGGATAGCGGTCTCTTTCTCCTTCATCTGTACTTTCTAATTTTTCTACAATGGAGACACACTTAACAATTTTCAAAAGATATGACAAATTCCCCCTTGGCTGTCAACTATAGCCAATTAAAAAGGGAGAGGAAGTGGGGCGCCTGAGTGGCTCAGTCAGTTAAGCGTCTGACGTCAGCTCAGGACATGATCTTGCGATTCGTGGGTTCTAACCCTGCGTCGGGCTCTGTGTTGACAGCTCAGAGCCTGGAACCTGCTTCAAATTCTATGTCTCCCTCTCTCTCTGCTCCTCCCCCGCTCATGCTCTCTCTCTCTCTCTCTCTCTCTCTCTCTCTCTCTCTCTCTCTCTCAAAAATAAACATTAAACATTTTTAAAAAAAGAGGGAGAGAAAGGAAAGGAAAAGGAAACAAGGAAGAAAAGAAAGGAGAAGATGAGAAGGAGAGGAAAAGAGGTGACTGGAAGGAAGCATGGGGAGGGAGGAAATGAAAGAGACGAAGAATAAGACCGAAAAAGATCAGGAGGAGTGAGGCAGAAGGGTATGTATGCAGTAGCCCCTGAGGTGAGGGTGGTAAGCAGATGAATTGTTATTGGCACATCCGCCTGTTTGCAAGTGGGGAGGGCACCACCCTGCACCCTTCCTGGTTCTTCAGTAGTTTAGGATCACCCTTTTTTGGTACTAGAAAAGAGCTTGTTTTCATTTTTAAAAATTCAACATCTATTCTAAAGTTACTTATATTTGGGTTTGTTATACAAATAATACATATTAATTGTGTGAAAATCAGAAAATACAAACAAAAAAAACCCAAAGCTCTGCCATCATACATTATATTCCAGAAATAACTGCTGTTAATATCTCTTGCACTTGTGGGGTGCCTGGGTGGCTTGGTTGGGAGAGTGTCTGACTTCTGCTCAGGTCATGATCTCATGGTTTGTGGATTCAAGCCCCACGTTAGACTCTGTACTGACAGCTCAGAGCCTGGAGCCTACTTTGGATTCTGTGTCTCCTTTTCTCTCTGCCCCTCCCCTGCTCACATTCTCTCTCTCTCTCTATCTCTCTCTCTCTCTCAAAAATAGAAAAAATTAAAAAAAAATCTCTTGCACTTGCTTCCCAACTTTGTTTCTATAATTAAACATAAGGGTACCTTCGATATTTATGATTTCTTCCTCATTGCCTTTTTGAAATTGAACTTTTTATTTGAGATCATTGTAGATTCACATGCAGTTGTAAGAAATAATACAGAGATCCCAGATAGATTTTTGTTAAACAACACATCTTTCACACAAGTACATATACTGCCCTAGCACTGGCCTTTATCACTCAGTAGTATAGTGTAAGCAAGTTTTACATCAACAAATGGAACTTGATAGAAAAAAAATGTTAGCAAATATGATGCAACTATGGGGCACCTGGGAGGCTCAGTCAGTTAAGCATCCAACACTTGATTTTGGCTCAGGTCATGATCTCATAGTTTCGTGGGTTTGAGCCCCACATCAGGCTTTGTGCTGACCCTGCAGAGTCTGCTTGGGATTCTCTCTCTATATATATCTATCTCTCTGCCCCTCCCCAGCTCATGCTCTGTCTCTCTCAAAATGAATAAATAAACTTAAAAATTTATTTAAAAAATATGATGCAAATAAAATTATCTTCATAAACGTAATAAAACATGTAAAATAGCTAAGGAACAAACTTAAGAAATATACACAACTTGAGGTGTCTGGGTGGCTCACTCATTTGGGCTTTCAACTTCGGCTCAGGTCAGGATCTCACGGTTCGTGAGTTCGAGCCCTGCGTTGGGCTCTGTGCTGACAGCTTGGAGCCTGGAACCTGCTTCAAATTCTATGTCTCCCTCTCTTCTCTCTCTGCTCCTCCCCGACTTGTGCTCTCTTTCTCTCAGAAATGAATAAACATTAAATTTTTTTAAAAGAAATATACACAACTTAAATGAATAATAATATAAAACTCTACCAAGGGACATAAAAACGATGCAAATAAAAGGAAAAAAAAAACACATCTTATTTCTGGATCAACATGTATTTTTTAAAGTAAATATTTCTTCCTGTAGGTTATTCTGAAGATGTCCTAGGAATGTGAAAAATGATTTAGGTTTTAGAAATACAGAGTAATTGAGAATCTTAAACAAGTTGGTTAATTTACTGGCTATTCCCCAGAATTCCTCTGATATTTAAAACTGGCTGGACTGCTTAGCCACACTGTTTGTTTATTATGTTTATTTATTTTCGAGAGAGGGAGCCAGTGGGGCAGGGGTAGGGAGAGACAGAGAATCCCTAGCAAGCCTCCATCCAAGCTGTCATCTCAGAGCCCAATGCAGGGGCTCACACTCACAAACCCTAAGATCATGACCTGAGCTGAAATCAAGAATCAGATGCTTAACCGACTGAGCCACCCAGGTGTCCCTATCTCACAATATCTTAAAGGTTATGTTTGAACTAGTATTCATCAATTTGTTCTGAGCCTTCTTCAAGTCAAATCTGATTTTCAATCTAATTGGATCAAAGAGTAAAAACTATTTTAAAAAGTGAAAAAACATTTCATTGTAATCTTGATCAATAGCACTGTGGCCACAGTAATATCTCTTGTTGTTACTTGCTAGAGTTATTGTTTTCTCTGTTTCTTGGGATTTTTTTATAAGGAAAAGATAGGGGTTTCTCTCCATAGAAGGAGAGGTGGAAAGATAATACCAGAGTTTGCAAACAGGCAATATGAGGGTCATATCCAGCCTAACAAAAAATAACATTTTTTGATCTATACAGGCCTTTAAAAATCTTTTAATTAGTTGCCAGCACATGAAAATCAGGAAATTTGCATAAAGATATGGATTTCTGGAATACTAGATCTTTCCATAGCCAGTCTAAGCCCATGTTCAGTTTAGCAATGAAGCAATAGTACCACCAACAATAATAAAGAAAATTAGAAATTTTAGAAAGAAACTATTTTAAGTTCAGCACACATGACAATTCTGTGTAATTTTTAAAAATAAGATTTTATCTCTGTTTTAGAAATGTATCTATTCTGAATATTGTTTGGGGAAGAGGTACCATCATCTTTTTAGGATTTGGGCCTTTGAAGGTCTTATTCTGAGCTTGGCTTCCAGTTCTTTTCCAACCATCAGAAAATTTGGCCACACTGGGCTAAAATTCCCAGTTGTTAGCCCCCAGCAGATAAGGCATCCACAGTTCCAACCAGTTTTTGGTTTTCTTATACCCCTCTAGTCCACTTGCCCAGTCTACTCACTCAGGTTACTTGTCTGGTCTGTGTGCGACATTTCAGTTGGGGATCCCTGGCATATACAAAGGCCAACAGAATTTTTACTTACTTTTTCGACCTTTTAAGTAATCAGGGTCAACCAGGACTACACCATCTGTGTAGAGAAGGAGAGATGGCACCATGGTCATGAAAAATCCTTAGACTGTGAAACAGAATCAATTCTGAAATAGTTCCCTCCATTTTCCCCTTTAATTGGCCTCATCTTCTGCATGTCCCTTTTTTGTCTTTCTTTTAGTCTCTGGCTCCCATTCCCTTCTCCCCAGGATCTTTCCCTTTTTGGACTCACTGACCAATGGGATCCACCATGTCCACATGGTCCACGAAGTCCCGTTTCCCCAGGTAGATGGCAAGCTGTTGTGGAACAAACTCACATGTTATTCTCTTAGTCATCATTTTTGTTCGTTTGCTTGTTTCATTTTATTTTTGAGAGAGAGAGAATTCAAGTCAGGGAGGGGGAGAGAGAGAGGGCAGAGACAGAAGATCCGAAGCGGGCTCCGTGCTGACAACAATGATCCTGATGCAGAGCCCAAACCCACAAACCATGAGATCATGACCTGAGCCAGAGTCGGATGCTCAACCGACTGAGCCACTCAGGCGCCTCTCGTGATCATCTGAGTGGATTTCCCTGAAGCCCGCAACCCAAACCCCTGAGACCGTGAAGGATATACCCAACTATCCCTTTTGCCCTCTCATTTGTCCAGCTAGGCCAGATTCTCTCACCTTCCCATTGGAGCAGGTCTTCTTGTACACCCTATAAAGAGAAAATCAGGAAGAAAATAGGGAGGGTCATTGGGAGAAAAGGGAAGAGAAGGGAGAGGAAAGAAAGGGAAGTAGGGGAGAAAAGGGGAAATATTCCTAGGATTGAAAGAGTCCCAGGGAGCATGAAATGGTGCAAAAGTGGAGGTAACTAGAGTAGAGTTCAAGCTACAAGTTGGAGAAAAGTTGGAGACTCCACTACCCCAAATGCAAGTACTTGGGTTTGGGTAGGGGACAAGTCACAGAATCAGAGAATTAGAAGGAGTTCTTACCTTGACATGTTGGCCATGGAGTTGAATTTGTGCCTTTTCTGAGAAGAGGGAAAGAGGAGGAAGGCTTATTCATTTCATCCCTATTCTCCTTGCCCCACTCTGGGATACCATCCAGACACACCTAGTGTGGTGTAACCTTTCCTTCTTAAATTAATGCCTCACCACCATCAAGTGCCTTTATATTCTCCCTCCGCCAAGGTTATTTATTCAGCCATACTCTCACCCATCCCAGACACGGGGGAGAAAAACCCATTTTTACAAATTGTTGACTAACCATATTGCCTATTCTCCAGAAAGAGCATGGCTTCTTGGAATAGCTGGAGTGCTCTTGAGCACCTTCATTGAGAAGGAACTTGTCTGGATGGGGGGCTCGACAGAGGGCTCCATCCAGACAAGTATGAGGAAAATTGGACCGGATGAGGCTGGACATCACCTAACACATAGTAGGTGTCAAGACATGTTTGTTAGACACATGAATGAATGAATGAAGAAAAAATGGATCTTGTCTGCTTTTTCTCTTGCAGTGGATTCTGAGCCTGAGTTCACCTCATGGTGGCCTTAACTCTCAGCTAAGAGAGGAGACAGGTGTGTGAAAGAAGGGGTTGGTGCCCTCATGCTCTTGGTTGTTGGTGGCAGAAACTTCTATGGAGGTTGAAAGCCTTCCTTGAATCTGTTCATCACTCTCTTCACCTTCCCCCAATTTTCCCAGTCTTATCCCCATCCCTGTCCCCAAGTGCTAAGCCTTGGAGTAGGGACCCTTAGAGAGAGGGAGATATCTGTCTAGTGCTTCTCTTTGAAGCATATTAGGTCTGGCCTGAGGGGTGAATTTAGGGGAGATTCCAAAACTCTCTCACAGGGTTTTTCAGCCCAAGTGCCTGCTGGCTGTGTCAAGAAAGGTGCTCTTCAAGTGCTCCTTGATATATTAATGGGGATGCTAAAGGCAAAGGATATGGGACCTAGTACAGGCTAGAAGTAGAGGACTTTGGACTGTTACCTTGGGAGAGAGATGAAGTTCACATCCGTCTCCAGGTCTGGTTGCTATGCTCGCCTCCCCAGTCTCTTATACCTAAGGTCCTTTGAGTGTTTAGATTGGTGGGGGTCAGCGAAGAAGAATAGAGTTCTGGGGAGGGCATAAAACATTGCTTTATAAATAGCTCAGGTGGCAAGAATTTGGAAAGCAGATTACAGACTAAAAGATTAGCAGCTAAAGATTAGCAAGTTCTTGCTGCTGGGACAGGGTGGGGGTAGATATTGAATCTCATGGTGTTAAAGCCAGGAGAGCTTGAGAAGGAGAACTACAGGGTTTTGGCCTTATGAGGCCTTAAACCTGAGGACTGGGATCAAAGGGGAGTCAGAGACATTAAAGGAAAAGCTTGGTGGGGGATAGAAATAGGAGGACTCAAAGTATAGGCCTTTGTGATTCTGAAAGGAGAGTCTTATGTCACACTCTAGTGTTTCTGTATCTCTTGATCAGCTATTACAGGCCATACAACAGCCAAGAGTATGGGAAAGAGTGCCCCTTTCCCAGCCCCACACCACGTGGGATGTGGGACTCTTGAAGCCTTCTATTTAGAAGCCTTGATTATCCCAGCTTATGTGCACAGCAGGAGTCAATCTCTTGTAAGTGGGGGTGGTGTTTGGGAAGGGGAGGTTGAGTGTATTGAGCTGTGTGTACACATGTCTGTGAGCCTTGAACTTTTCTTGTTGGGGAGGAAGGTATCAAAGGATTCTTGGCCCAGGGGTAGGTTTTCCTAAAGAATGGTGCATGTGAAGGGACTAGGCAATTGACATTTGTATCACCCCTACCTAGAGTAAACCTTCCCCCTCAGTTTTTGACTCTCCCCAATCCAACTAAGTACGTGTTATAGGATCTAAGCAGCTTCACTTGCCTCATATGACCACTCATGGAATTAAAGATATTTCTGTCCTACAGCTGCCAGGACTCCCACAATGGCAGCAGCAATAGTAATCTTCCTTTCTTGGCTGTCCTTCTCATAGGGGCCTGATCCTGGCTTTGTGGACGTGGAGAATGTAAAGACAGAACTTCCAAACTCTGGGGATAAAGGACCCTACCCTGCCTCCACCTCCCTGTAGAGCTGACTGGTCTTCAGTATCTATCCATAGATGCCAATCCTCAACCCTCATTCCTCAGGGGATGGCTATGGCTGTGGCTCAGAGGGCTGGGTCTTCCCTACCTCCTGCTCCTTACTGTGGCTGCTGGATAGCTGATAGCTGTCTCATATTCCTTTTGTACAGCTAACTGTGTTAGCCTTTGCCATTTCTTGCCAGTGTATGATCCAGGGGCTTGTACTTTAGTTGCTGTTACTCTGCCCTTCTCAGAGATTTTCAGATAGAGGCAGAAGCCCAGACTCTGCAGGGATCATAGTGAGACTGAAACTAATGCAAGACATACAGGAAAGAGTTATGTACTTGCCAAGGTTGGTGTCTGTGGGGAAGGCAAAACTTCAGAATGAATGTTCTTTTGGACTAGCCTTCAGTTTATTTTTGTCTTCAGACCCACACTTGAAGCATCTCCCCTCTCTCAGCTCAGATCCATGGTCTTCTTAGCAGGAAGAAAATTGATCTGGTAGGTCTTTAATTCATTACTATGACTGAACTTAAATCATTATCTCTTTTCTAGGAATATGTGCATTTCTTGACTGAGGTATAATTTTATAATTTAGAAACAGCAAATTGCACAAATCTTAGTTGCACAGCTTGATGTATTTGTATTTACTGTGGTAGGCTGAATTATGGACCCTAAAGATATAGAGTCCCAACCCCTGGAACCTATGAATGTTACCTTATTTGGCAAAAGGGACTTTGCAGGTATGATTAAATTAAGGATCTTGAGATGGGGAGATTATTCTGTATCATCTAGGTGGGCCCCAAATTTAACCACTAGTCTTTTTAAAGAGGGAAAACTGTTACCGTCTACAGCTTCTCTGTAGCTAGAAGGAGATTGAGCTACAGAAACAAGGCAATATGAGAACTGAAGCAAGATGCTATGTTACTGGCTTTGAAAATGGAGGAAGGAGCCACAGTCAAGGAATGCAGCTCTCGAAGCCAGAAAGGACAAGGGCATGGATTCAAACTCATAGTCTCTTATGGTCACAAGGCGGCTACTGCAGTTTAGGTGTAGCCTGGCTGACAACTTGATTTTGGCCTAATGAAACTGATTTTGGACTTCTTACTTCCAGAACTGTAAAAGAATAAGTGATTTTTTTTTAAGCCACCAAGTCTATGATAAATTGTTCTATAGCATCAATTGGAAACAAATACACATGTGTGTACATACATATAACCATTACCTGGATCAAGATAGAAAACATTTCCATCTGCCCCCCAATTCCCTATGTCCCTTTCCAGTTTGTAGTCTCCTTCATTTTGATCAAGAGTATTTGCATTTTCTAGTAGGATTTATTCCTGGACTTCCCAGGTGGTTCAATATTTGCAAATCAATCAATGTAATACACCACATTAAGAAAAGAAAGGATAAGAACCATATGATACTTTCAATAGATTCATAAAAAGCATTTGACAGAGTACAACATCCATTCATGATTAAAAAAAAACCCTCAACAAAATAGGGTTAGAGGAAACATATCTCAATATATTAAAGGCTATATACAAAAACCCACAGCTAATATCATCCTCAAAGGGCAAAAACTGAGAGCTTGTCCTCTATGATTAGGAACAAGACAGGAATGTACACTCTCACACTGTTATGTAACATAGTACTGGAATTTCTAGCCACAACAATCAGAAACGCAAAGAAATAAAAAGTTTCCGAATCAGCAAGGAAGAAGTCAAACTTTCACTATTTGCAGATGACATGATACTCTATATAGAAAAGCCAAAGATTCCACCAAAAATTTGCTAGAACTGATACACAAATTCAGTAAAATTGCAGGATACAAAATCAATGTACAGAAAGCGGTTGCATTTCTGTACACCAATGACACAGCAGAAAGAGAAATCAAGGAATCAATCCCATTTACAATTGCACCAAACCACTAAGATACCTAGGAATAATTCTAAACAAAGAGGCAGAAGATCTATTCTCTGAAAACTATAAAACACTGATGAAAGAAGTTGATGACACAAAGAAATGGAAAAACATCTCATGCTCATGGATTGGAAGAACAAATGTTGCTAAACTGTCTATACTACCCAAAGCAATCTACACATTTAATGCAATCCCTACCAAAATACCACCAGTATATTCCACAGAGCTAGAACAAACAATCCTAAAATTTGTATGGAACACAAAAGACCCCGAATAGCCAAAACAATTTTTGGAAAAGCAAAGCAAAGGTGGAGGCATCACAATTTGAGACTTCAAGTTATATTTCAAAGCTATAGTAATCAACACAGTATAGTATTGGCATAAAAATAGACACATAGATCAATGGAACAGAATAGAAAACCCAGAAATGAACCCACAACTATATGGTCAATTAATCTTCGACAAAGCCGGAAAGAATGTTCAATGAGAAAAAGATAGTCTCTTCAACAAATGGTGTTGGGAAAACTGGACAGCAACCTACAAAAGAATGAAACTGGACTACTTCTTACACCATACACAAAAATAAATTCAAAATAGATGAAAGACTTAAACATGAGGTAGTAAACCATTTAAATCCTAGAGAATGAGAAAAAATGAAATCTGGCCATGTGTAGCAACATGGATGGAACTGGAGGGTATTATGTTAAGTGAAATAAGTCAGTCAGAAAAAGACAGATACCATATGTTTCCACGAATAGGTGGACTTTGTGAGACTAAGCAAAAACCAGGGGAAGGGGAAGAGGGGAAAGGAAAAAAAGACACAGAGAGGGAGGGAGATAAAACATAAGAGACTCTCAAGGACTAAGAACAATTTGAGGGTGAGGGAGGTGAGGGAGGTGAGGGAGGGGGGAGAGGGGGTGACGGACAGTAAAGAGGGCATGTGTTGGGATGAACACTGGGTGTTATATGTAAACCAATTTGAAAATAAACTATTATAATAGAAAAAAAAATCCTAGAGAAGAACACAGGCAGTAACCTGTTTTGACATTGGCAATAGCAACTTCTTACTAGGTACATCTCCTGAGGCAAGGGAAACAAAAGCAAACATGAACTATTGGGACTTTGTCAAGATAAAAGCTTCCATACAGTGTAGGAAACAATCAACAAAACTAAAAGGCGACCTACTAAATGGGAGAAGATATTTGCAAACTACATATCTGAAAAGAGCGAGTATCCAAAATCTATAAAGAATTTATAAAACTCAATACCCAGAAACCAAATAATCCAGTTAAAAAATGGACAGAAGATATTAATAGACATTTTTCCAAAGAAGACATACAGATGGCCAACACACATAAAAGATGCTCAACATTACTCATCATCAGGGGAATACAAATCAAAACTACAATGATACCTCATACCAGTCAGAATGACTAAAATCAACAACACAGGAAACACCAGTTATTGGTGAGGATGCAGAGAAAGGGGAACCCTCTTACACTGGTGGTGGGAATGCAAACTGGTGCAGCCACTCTGGAAAACAGTATGGAGGTTCCTTAAAAAGTTAAAAATAGAACTTCCCTAAGATCCAGCAATTGCACAACTTGGCATTTACCCAAAGGATGCAAAAATACTAATTCGAAGGGATGCATGCATGCTGATGTTTATAGCAGCATTATCTATAATTGCCAAATTATGGAACGAGCTGAAATGTCCACTGATTGCTGAATGGATAAAGAAGTGATGGTATGTATATATGTATGTGTATGTGTGTGTGTGTGTATACGTTATATATATGTACATATATATGTGTATATATGTATACATATGTGTGTGCATATATATATACACACACACATGTATGGAATATTATATTACTCTGTCATAGTAAAGAATGAAATCTTGCCATTTGCAAAGATGTGATGGAACTAGAGAGTATAATGCTAAGCAAAATAAGTCAGAGAAAGACAAATACCATATGATTTCACTCATACGTGGAATTTAAGAAACAAAACAAATGAACATGGGGGGAAAAAGAAAACCAAGAAACTGACTCTTACCTATAGAGAAAAACTGATTGTCACCAGAGGGGAGGTGTGTGGGAGGATGGCTGAAATAGGTGATGGGGATTAAGGAGGGGGTGCACTTGTGATGAGCACCGGATGTTGTATGTAAGTGTTGAATCACCATATTGTACACCTGAAATTAATATTACACTGTATGGTAACTAACTGGAGTTTAAATAAAAACTTAGAAAAAAAGAGTATTTACATTTTCTGAGGAGGCCAAAGTAAGAAGGCAAAGGAATGCATCTCTGATTATGGAGTTTCCGGCACCTATGATAGATTGAGGGGAGAGATTTTTTCAGGTCCTAATCCACCTCACATGCACACCCCAAAGATTTTCCCAGCCAGGCCTTCCAATTAGAAAGTGACGGTCAGATCTCTGACTGAGAAAGGGATGTGTTATTCAGTAAGAGGTTGTAGCAGACAGCATTGTTCATTGACTCAATAGCCACCTCTCCCTTCTTTCTTGTGGACAGAATCTCCATTTTCTATGCCAGTCAAAGTCATTTCATCCCTCCTGCCAGTGACTGGTTTAGTTATAGGCATGATGTAATTCAGGCCACTGAGATGTGAAAGGAAGTGTGCTAGGGAGATTCTGAGAAAGGTTTCCTGAGTAATAGCAGTAAACACACAGGAAATGAGGCCTTTCTCTCCTACCATTGAATGTTGCCATGTTTGGATACAATGTCTGAAGTGTAACAGCCATCTTGTGACCATGAAAGTTGCTAAACAAATATGCTGAGGAGTTGCAGATCAGAAAGATGGAAAGAATCGGGATTTTTTAAAATGTCTTTATTTATTTATTTATTTATTTATTTATTTATTTATTTATTTTTGAGAGAGAGAGAGAGACAGAGACAGAGACAGAGCACAAGCAGGGGAGGGGCAGAGAGAGAGAGGGAGACACAGAACCCAAAGCAGTCTCCAGACTCTGAGCTGTCAGTTAGAGCCCAATGTGGGGCTCAAACTCACAAACTGTGAGATCATGACCTGAGCCAAAGTCAGATACTTAATCCACTGAGCCACCCAGGTGTTCCTAGAGTCAGGATTTTTTTTATGACATTGTTGAGCTGTTGAATTTGCCAACTCCAAAGCTGCCCACTCCTGGACTTAGATGCAAGATAATAAATTTCCTCATTTTAAAATCTACTGAGTTGGAATTTTCTGTTATTTCAATTGAAAGTATATAGCAGCGGACTTAAATGGGATCTGCACAATGGCATTGACATTGGGGGAGGATAGAAAGGAAACAGATGAATCAAATGGTAGAAACAGAGACTTTTTGTGCTGTCCTAGGTGCTAGCCTGTACTCTAGGCTTTTTTTTTTTTAATGTTTATTCATCTATTTTGGGAGAGAGAGCACAAGCAGGCTATAGAAAGAGAAAGAGAATCTCAAGCAAGCTCCGTGCTGTCAGCACAGAGTCTGATGTGGGGCTCGATCTCACAAACCTGTGAGACCATGACCTGAGCTTAAACCAAGAGTCTGACGCTTAACTGACTGAGCCACCCAGGTGCCCCTCTTCTCTAAAGCTTTTAATAGCCTTGCTGGAGGTAAAGAACAGACATTTAAAAAGACTAAAAGGGCGTACTACAGAAAAGACACCTGGCCAAGGATAACTTGGGCTCAATTATATGGAGCCAGTCACTTTCCCACGATTTTGTTAATAAGTTTGGATTACCCAGGGTTTCAGATTATAGCTCCTTTCCATCAAGGTTGAGTGACTGTCTTGTCCCACTCCACACTGCACCTTATTCTCTTTAGGTGACCTCATTATTTCACTTCATTAAAGAAAACCCAGGCAACTGGGGTGAACTTTCCAATCTCCAACACCCTCCAAATTCACCTATATTTTAATTCCTAATGATAAAAAGGGTGATAATTTGCCAGACACTATGCATTACATGCATTGCCTCATTTTCTTCACACAACCAGATAGGTGCTCATAACTTCATTCTACCTATGAGGAAATGGAGGTTCAAGAAGACTTACTTACAGTCATATAGCTAGCAGGTGATGGAGCTGGAGTTAAACTCTAGGTCTGACTCCAAAATCTGCATTTTCTCCACTATTTCACTTACTTTTTCTCCTTCATTTCTTTCCTTCTGTCCTTATTTCCTTCCTCTGTTCCTTCTCCATCTCCTTCCTTTCTCCTCCTCCACCCTACCCCTACTCGGAGAAAGAGATTAGAAACCATACCTTCCCTTCCTTTCCCTCTTTAGGCCCTAAGGCAACAGGATGCATTGCAAAGAAACTGTCATCAAGGCATGAATATTAGATGTGAGGGGCCAAGAGGAGGAGGACTGGGAAAGACTGGAGGAATAGGGGAACAGAAGAATATCAGGAGGAAAGAATAAACTTTGGCTGACATACTAAATTCTAGATTATCAATTAGGTACCCAAGTGGGTATGTCCTAGAGCAAACAGTATATACAGGGTTTAGATTATAGCTATGGGAATCATTCAATTCAACAAAGTATAACCGAATCATTCATTCATTCAATAAACATTTATTGAACACCTACTGTGTGCAAGGTATCTGTTTCCTTAGCTCTGAATTGGAAGGCAGTTTTTTGGACAAGATGTATAATTTGGAAAAAAAATACCGTGAACATATATATTTTTTAAAGCTTATTTATCTATTTCGAGAACGGGGGGAGGCAGAGAGAGAATCCCAAGCAGGCTCTGTGCTGTCAGCGTAGGGCTCAACTCGGGGCTCAAGCCCATGAACCATGAGATCAAGAGTTGGACAGTTAGCCGACTGAGCCACCCAGACTCCTAGAACATGAGTTATTGTTACTTTAATGGGAAGGCTGTGGGAAATACAGGTAAAATCAGGAGATTTTCCTCAAGGAGCTCTGTGTCTGGTGTGAGGGTGGGAGAATGAGGAGATGGACAAAACTACAAATGAGGATAATTCTATGCAGTTTGTGGTATGTGCCATAATCTCAGTAGAAATCAAATGTGGTATGAGTGTGAGAGAGACATAAATTTTGATTAGAGAGAGATCTGCATGCTCTAGTCTTATTGGTCAATATTAATTATTCATAACTTCTTTTTTTGAGAGAGAGAGAGGGCACAAGTGAGTAAAGGGCAGAGAGAGAGAGAGAGAGAAGGAGAAAGGGAAAGAGAGAGAGAGAGAGAGAGAGAGAGAGAGAGAGAGAGAGGGATGGCTCACCCGAAGTAGGGCTTAAGCTCATGAACTATGAGATCATGACCTGAGCCAAAGTCAGATGCTTAACCAACTGAGCCATCCAGGCACCCCAATTATTCATAAGTTCTAAGCTAAATCAGGAGAGTGGATGTTGAGAGAAAGAGGGAGAGAGAGAGAGAGAGAGAGAGAGAGAGAGAGAGAGGGAGAATATGGTAGGGTGAGGAGAGGAAGGAGAAGAGGAAGAGGGGAGGAGAAGAGAGAAAAAGCTGTAGGAGTAAGCCTTGGGGAAAGGTCACATTTGGAGGAAGGAGGACAAAAAGGAGCCCGGGAAGAAGTCAGAAGGGACATCCAGAGGACTTCGGAGAATCAGAGTAATGCAAAGTCACAGAAACAAAAATGAGGGAGAGGTACAGAAGACCGCAAGTGTGGCCTGCAGCATTTTTTAAGGCACAAATCATTCCTTTTGGCTCAGGTGATGTCGGGCGAGGTCTTTTCCTGAAGTAGCCACTGGGCGGCAGCTGTGTCCAGGGACTAGCAGAAACCTAGCTGAGCTAAACCAGCTTGAAGCCGGAAAAGCAGCAAGCTGGCTCAGGTCGGGGATTCTCTAGTGTAGAGGACGCTGGAGTGACCCTCTGGGTGTATGCCAAGCCCCAAATCACACTTGTTCTCCTCTGAAGAGATCAGCTTCATTCCTAGGAGCAAAGTAACAATACAAAATGCTGTATGATGAGAAGCATTTCATGCTTTACAAAGTGTTTTCACACGTATTGACCCATTTGATATTCAAGAAACCCTAAAAAGTTGGTGTTATTATTTCCATTTCACTGGTGATAAAACTAAGTTATAAAGAGGTGTCCGGCATCACACAACTAATATGTGGAGAAACAAGGATTTGAATCCATGTCTGTCTGGTTCCAAACACCTGGGCCTTTTATGCAATATCACAGCAGTCAGCTGTCCAGGACTCAGGCTATGACCGCTTCTTCCTCCATGCCTCCCTTTTACCTACCCCTACTCTGCCACAGGGCAAGGATCTCTGTTTCCCCGGGAAACGGGTTTCTGGGCCTCCAGGAGATCTAGATCCTAGATTCTAGAGCTTCTCTTGAAGGCCTGTATCCTCCTCTCCCTCCCAGAATCCAGCTGGGCAACATTCTCAGGACCCGAAGATCAGGTTCAGAGTCCCCATTGCTTCCAGTTCCCTTTGGAGTGGATTCTGCTCCAGACTGCACACCCCTCCCCAAGAGCACTCACTACTCTCCTCATCTTCTGAGTCCACCAGGCCCGAAGCTTGCCCCTATGCCTAAGACCCCCATAATCCCGGAACCTTAGTTAGCCCCAGGGGCCCCAGATCTAGAGCTCCTGACAAATTGGCATTCTCTGGTACTCAACCCTCAGACACGCAGGCTTGGTTTCTGTACTTTCTCTGCCGTATTCAGACCGGGGTCTCCTGGAGTAATAGAGAGAGATGAGAGGTGGTTTGTAGGAAGAAGTAGAGCCTATGAGGGAGGCCTGTCAGCTAGCATCCTTGGGGAGGAGTTGAACTGCTTCCTCTCCACCTTCTCTTAGGTGTGCAATGGCTGTTTTGAAATTGACAGGCTGAAAAATGAACCCCCAGTCTTTCCCCAAACTTGCTTCTCTCATAGCTTTTCCCATCTCTGTCTACAGTAACTCCATTCCTCCAGTTGCTCAGGTCAGAAATCTTGGAGTCATTCTTGACTCCTCTCTTTCTCTAACATCCCACATCAATAAATCTTGTTTCTACTTTCATCTTTTAAGTTTTTTTTTATTTTCGAGAAAGAGAGAGAGAGAGAGAGAGAGAGAGAGAGAGAGAGAGAGAGAGAGAGCGAGCATGAGCAGGGGAGGGAAAGAGAGAGAGGGAGACACAGAATCCAAAGCAGGCTCCAGGTTCTCAGCTGTCAGCACAGAGCCTGACACGGGGCTCGAACCAACAAGCCTTCGAGCCATGAGATCATGACCTGAGCTGACGTTGGCCACTTAACCAACTGAGCCACTCAGGCGCCCCTTGTCTCTACTTTCAAAATCTAGTCAGGGGGTGCCTGGGTGGCTCAGTCGGTTAACCTGATTTTGGCTCAGGTCATAGTCTCACAGTTTGTGAGTTCAAGCCTCACATAGGGCTCTGCGCTGACAGAGAGGAGCCTGTTTGGGATTCTCTCTCTCCTCTCTCTGCCCCTCTCTGCTTGCACATGCGCACATGCTCTCTGTCTCTCAAAATAAATAAATAAACTTAAAAAAATTCTATATAAACCAGACCCCAACACTTGTCTCTTCTAAACCCTAACATGACTTCCCATTCACTGCAAGTAAAAGTCAAGTAGCTCTCACAATGGTTTGCAAGGACCTTCATGATCTGGTCCCTGCCACACTCTCTGACCTCATCTCTACATTTCCCCTTCCTCCCAACCACCTGGTCTTTATCCAAAGTCACTCTAATATTTAAAAGCAGCAACCTTCTCTATTCCCCATGTCCTTTCTTCTCTGTTCCCCTTCCTGCCTTTATTTTTCTCCATAGCAATGATTACAATCTATATATTTCACTTGTTAATTTTATTTTCTTTTCCCTCCCACTAGTATGGGAGCTCCATTAGAGTCAGAGTCTTTCTCTGTTTTATTCACTACTAGTGAACTTCCAGTACCTAGACCTGGACCAAGCACACAGTAGGGTCTCGGTAAACATTTGCTTATCTCTTTGCTGGATTATGGGCAGTGGCTTTAGAGAGACAAGTAAGCATAGCAATGAAGTACCAGGATGCTAGAGCCTGGTTCAAAGGCAGGTCTGCCTGGGTTCAAATTGTGACTCTCCCCCTAAATAGCAGAATACATTCTCTGTGCCTTAGTCTCCTCATCAGCACAATAATAGTACCTCTTTGAGAGAGAACTTGTTGGGCCATCAATATGTGTAAAGCACTTAGAATAGTGCCTTGCATGTAGTAAGTGCTATATAAGCAGTGTTCATAATTATACGCACCTAGAGTTGAGATTTATATCAGTAGTATAGATTTTCCCAAGTCTTTCTGTGTGTTATCTTGCATTTGTCCATGTTAACGTTCATTCATTTCCCATGTTTCTCCTCACACGGATTGATATGATCTCCCTGTAGTTGTAGTCATCTCCTGTGGCCTGGCTCTTCATCTATAAACTTGGATGTTCCCTCATGTACTCTCTCCTACAGAAACTGTTAAATAGTAATCATACTGGGCCCCAGTTTCCCAATCTGTACGGTGAGTGGGTTGGACTAGATAATCTTGATGGGCCTTTCTAGCTCTGACAATCTCCTGGGACAGGAGGAAGGACAGGCCCCACCCCCAAACCCGCCCTCTTGGATATGCCCTCTGGCTGCCGAGGGGAAAGGTGACAGAGTCAGCTGGGCTCAGCTTCAAGGGGACCAGGTAGGAGATGTGCTTAGTTTCTTGGGTGAGGGTGGCGATGACGTTCCTGGGCTGGACCAGGCTGGGGGAAGGCGTCAGAAGTAACTGTCATGTGAAGACCCTGGGACCAGAGTGAGGGAAAAGGTCAAGGCACTGTGGGGAAAAATGTAATGGGCTAGGACACAACTTGGATCTGGGCATCTTCCCACACTGGCCAGTCCTGCTAGGCCTCCACCCCTTCAGCTAGCCAAGATCTGGAGGACAGTGCCTCAGAATAAGAACAACCCAAGCTCACTGCCTGCCTTACTGAGCCCCAGTGCTGTCTGCTGCCCACCACTCCCAAGACCAAGGGGGCTTGGGCAGAGGCCAGACTGGCCTAGGTGCACCTGGGTGTATGCCTTTTGCTACCCCTAATGCTTCAATCATGGCCCTCCTCGTTTTCTGCTTTTCAGCCTCAGGGCGGGACTGGGAAGCCAGGGAAATTCAGTCACCCTCACTTCTCCCTTTCTATCTCTAGAGGGGAACATGGCCGGTGCAGAGGCCCCTCTGCTCACAACCCTAGGCCCCAGCCTGGATCCTGGCGACAGCGAGGTGGAACTGAACTGCTGGTTTGATGAAGAGTTCAAGTTCATCCTGCTGCCTGTGAGCTACACAGTTGTCTTTGTGTTGGGTCTAGGTCTCAATGCCCCGGCCCTCTGGCTCTTCCTCTTTCGCCTCCGACCATGGGATGCAACGGCCACCTACATGTTCCACTTGGCCTTATCAGACACTTTATACGTGCTGTCACTACCCACCCTCGTCTACTATTATGCGGCCCGCAACCACTGGCCCTTTGGTACTGGGCTCTGCAAGTTCATCCGCTTTCTCTTCTATTGGAATCTCTACTGCAGTATCCTTTTCCTCACCTGCATCAGTGTGCATCGCTATCTGGGCATCTGCCACCCACTGAGGGCACTACGCTGGGGCCAGCCTCGCTTCGCAGGCCTTCTCTGCCTGGC
Organism: Paguma larvata; assembly: GCA_030068075.1. Classification (NCBI taxonomy): domain Eukaryota; kingdom Metazoa; phylum Chordata; class Mammalia; order Carnivora; family Viverridae; genus Paguma; species Paguma larvata. The sequence goes on along the minus strand of CM057830.1, from coordinate 53,542,229 downwards.
AGTTTGGTTGGTCGTAGCTGGCTGCCTCGTGCCCAACTTGTTCTTTGTCACAACCAGCCCCAAGGGGGACACCATCCTGTGCCATGACACCACTCGGCCTGAGGAGTTTGACCACTATGTGCACTTCAGCTCAGCAATCATGGGGCTGCTCTTTGGCATGCCCTGCCTGGTCACTCTTATCTGCTATGGGCTCATGGCCAGGCGCCTGTATCGGCCCTTGCCAGGGGCTGCCCAGTCATCTTCTCGTCTGCGCTCTCTCCGCACCATCACTGTGGTGCTGACCGTTTTTGCTGTCTGCTTCGTGCCTTTCCACATCACCCGCACCATTTATTACATGTCGAGGCTGTTGGAAGCTGACTGCCGGGTGCTGAACATTGTCAACGTGGTCTACAAAGTGACTCGGCCTCTGGCCAGTGCCAACAGCTGCCTGGATCCTGTGCTCTACCTGCTCACTGGGGACAAGTATCGTCGTCAGCTCCGGCACCTCTGCAGTAGTGGTGGGCCCCAGCCCCGCATGCCTGCCTCCTCCCTGGCGCTGGTGTCCCTGCCTGAAGATGGCAGCTGCAGATGGACATCCACCTACTGGAACAGTGGCTTCCCTACCTCTGGGGCAGATAGACTGTAACACTGGGAGCCAGGAAGTAAGAGGAATAAGGGTGAGTGCAAGGCAGAGGTGAGGAAACTCAATAGTTACACCCAATATGGCTGCTTTTTCCTCTTTTCCAGGCTCTGGAGAGAGGCTGATACTGAGGATTGAGAGGAACCAGGGAAATCATTTGTGACCCCATCTCTCATAAACCCTTCAGTTGTCCTCTCCTTTTTAGCTAAAGGCAATAACAACCACTCTTCTTTCTCTTTGTTTCTGTCTCCTTCCTGTGGCCATTGTTCCTGTCTCTTGATGCTATGAGGCTCCCTAAAAATCTCACCCAGTCCTCTTGCCTCCTCCTTTTCCCCGCACATATTTGTGTACCATGTTCTCTTTCAGCCAGACCAGAGCATTAGACTGAAGAGGTGGAGAAGTGAGGTAATCTCAGGATGGGTCTGATTTATCTGATGGCAATAGCCAAAATCAGGAGGTGAGGGCACCAGCATATCACAGATGCCAAGGACATGACATATGTAGCACCCACACCCACTTCCTGGTTTCTTCTCAAAGACAGCATAGTCTTGCTTACCAAAGTGCTGAGATAGGGCTCAATCCCAGACAGGCTGCATGCCGGGGTCCCCACATGCAGGTGGATGCATGGCACTGTTGAACTGGTGTATAGCCACGAGGCAGAGAGGGAGCCCTGAGTTTTACTATGGGGTGGGTACCTTGCTTCAAGGGGCAGGGCGCAAGTCAACAACAGCCTTTGGAACACGGCCTCCTTTATGATGTTTGCTGAGAGCATATTTGGCTATACTCCTGTACATAGTGAAAAGAACAGAGGATGGCTTAGAAAGAGATGGGGGAGCTCTCATATTTGTGACTGTAACTTTCAGCATGAAGAGGTAGAGCAGGTTTGTGCAGAGTTTGGGGTGGTGACAGGTTTGATGCCCAGACTTGGCTCTTCACTGGTCTCTCCCCTTTCTCTAGCTTCTGCCCTAGGTGAATAATAAATCTGTCACCAACTTTTTCAGATCAGGCTTTAAGGCTTCAATGCCAAGGGCAGAGCATGGGGACTAAGACAGCTCCCCTCAGAGTCTCCCATCCAGTTATATCCCCTTAGCACCATCTTAGTGTTTATGGGTTTACATGAGCAGCGGGGTTGGGTGGGTATGGAACATGGGCAGCTAACCCCCAAACCTCAGGAAGTAAGAGTGTCTAGGCAGCCATTCATAAGAAAGGAGGGCTCACACTTCTAGGCACCCACCACTCTGAAATTACCTTCTAGCCCACTGGTCCCCTGAGTCTCCAACCTGCCTTTTCTTTTGCCCCACTCTTGCTGACCTGTCTCTGATCTCTCACTTGTCTAAGGGGTCTCTCTGGAGAGTAAGGCTATGGCCAGTCTTCAGAAAAAAATGACTTCAGTGCCCCTGAGTCTCCCTTTGTATCCTTCCATGTGCTCCTCTTTCTGTCTGCTACCCATGACTCTTTCCTTTAGGAGTAAATGGACTGGCTTTTTCCCTACTAGTTTCTCTGTCTCACAGCCACTGCCTAGACTGTTACATATCCTGTTTCCATCTGTACTCTCTCTTTCATTCCTAAGACCATAGACTCTCCTATCCACTGACCCCACCAGGTAAAGCTGCTTTCTCTATCACAACTGACACAGTATCGTCTATTTCTCCAGCCCATTTAACTTCCATATGTTTTATCAAGACTAATTGCCCAGACTTTTGTGTTCTGCTACTTTCAGGCTGTTTTCCCTTACACTCTCACTGTAGTTAAACACCTTGACTTTCACCTTGGACCACTTTTCTCCTCTCTCCTATACTGGAGGAGATTGCAGATGAAGCCAGAGCACAGGGCTGGTTTGATCCACTGAAACTTCATGTCTCAGAACTTCATCTAAACCCCCATTTTTATTAGCCTGCTGAGTTCCTAGTGAACATTCCAAAGCAAGTGTTTCCTGTATTTTCCACCTTCTCAAGGCTCCAACTTCATCCTACCCTATGACCTTCTAAGAATTACCTTGCCTCCATTGAAACTGAGATCTAATACCTCAACTTCTTTCTGCTTCATTCATGATAACTCTACTTTTATATCCATTTTGTCTTTCTTCCTTTCTTCCCTGTAGACCCCATATAAGAGGTGACTCTCCTACTTTTTCCTTTGTTTATCTCTTTTCATCACTTTTAGTCTTTCTATAACTGATTTCATCCCATCTTTTAAAAAGCAAACACACAACACAGGTGTCTAGGTAGCTCAGTTGGTTGAGCGTACAACTCTTGGTTTCAGCTCAGTCATGACCTTGCAGTTCATGATATTGAGGCCCACATCGGCCTTTGTGCTGACAGCGTGGAGTATGCTTGGGATTCTCTCCCTCTCTCTCTCTCTCTCTCTCTCTCTGCCCCTCCTCCACTTGTTCTCTCTCTTGCTCTAATTAAATACACATTTTTAAGAAACCACACATGACAAAACCCAACCAAACAAAAATAAAGCATTATCACCAGTACCTTGATTGTGCTGTTTCTTGTAGCTAACATTCTACTCATCTTATTCGTTTCACTGTCAGGTTTCTAGAAAGAGTACCATAACTGTCATTATGAAGTCACCCCTTAACTCTCTGAACCTGGTTCCTTCTGTACCTGGAAGAACACAAATTACTTCATAAGCAAGATCTTTAATGATTTCTCCTCTATATTCCTCTTCGACTACCTCTACTTCACTTTACCCTTTTGCATATCCTATTTAAAAATTTTATGAAAACAACAGTAAAAAATTCCACTATGGCAACACCAAAGAAAATTTTGAAAGAAAATATTCACCTATACTTCCAAACCCTAGACAATTGTTTTCATTTGTCTATGTCCCATGCTTTTTCAGTTTGCAGAATACATACTTATATTTTATATAAGTGTAAGCATAGTGTACATATATTTTTAAATTTTGTCTTAAAAAACTTTTATTGTAATACTGTCCTTGTACTACAGTCTTTCATGTTTATCATTTCAAACACCACATAAAATTACATCCATTAGTAGACTGTATTTTCTTTGACCATTTCCCTATTACCAGGCATTTAGGTCACTCCCAATTTTTCTGTGCTTTGAACATCTTAATGCATACGGCCTTTTTCCTCTTTGCAAGAAGAAAACGTGTTTTGTTTCTAGGACAAGTTCCCAGGAGTGGGCTTACCAGATCAAAGAGCATGAATATTTTTATGGGTCTTGATTTTCAAAAAGAATACACAAATCTTCAATGCCACAATGGCAGATGAGTGTTCCATCTCCCTTGTAGCATTGGACTTCATAAGAAATCTTTTTGGATGGCTTAAACACTAAATTGTTAACTTCACCTTTTTTTTTTATTATTGATGGGATAGAACATTTTCCGTATGTTTACTATTTGCATTTCTTCTTGTGTTCATATCCTTCACCAATTGGCATTAATGGTCTTATACACATGGCTCATCTTATGTATCTAACATATATGTTAGGGTCGCCTGGGTGGCTCAGTCGGTTAAGTGTCCGACTTCGGCTCAGGTTGTGACCTTGCCGTTCCAAGTCCGAGCCCTGTATTGGACTCTCTGCTGACAGCTCAGAGCTAGGAGCCTGCTTCAGATTCTATCTCTCTCTCTCTCTCTCTCTCTCTCTGCCCCTCCCCACTCGCTCTCTGTCTCTCTCTCTGCCCTTCCCTCACTCTCTCTGTCTCAAAAATAAACATTAAAAAATTAAAAAAACATACATGTTAACCTTTTACCATATTTGATATAAATATTTCTTCCATTATTGTCATTTTTACTTTTAATTTTAGTTCCTTATTTCATTATCTTGCTTTAAATTTCTCTCCTCCTACTTTTACTTATTACTTCCTCTCTCTTTGCTGGCTTCTCCTCTTTTACTCCCTAAGTAAACAGAGTTCCAAGATCTGTCATAGTCACAGCATTTGGGGATTATTTAATCTACTCCCCACCCCATGACCCTTGATTTTCTCTTGGAGAGAATATATGTACGCATGAATACAAGTCAGTTGACTTAGAGTCCTTGAGAACACCTCAGAAATATTCTAGGGCCTAGGTACCCTCTCACCTTACAAAGCAGGAAACAAGCCTAAAGATATGGCTTGCCCATTACTTAGTAAGTTAGTTGCAGAGCAGGAACTAGGCCTGGGTCCCAGGTCCCATGACTCCCAGGTCTCCTTCCATTACACCATTCCAACTCAGGTCTAGGCTGTCCTTTCTCCCAGGTTCTACCTCAATATATTCAATTGCCGACTGGACGGTTCCACTTAGATCTTCCATTGTTACTTCCAACCCAAGATGTCAAAACCTAAACTCCCTAAACCGGTTTCCCTACCTGACTTCATCACTTCTTTTCATGGCATCTTCTTTCCTCAAGTCGCCTAGGCTCAAAAATGCTCGGGGTAATTTCAATTCTTCTCTTTTGATTTCATGAGATTCTGACATTTCTTTAGTTGTCATGTCAATTATAATTGACCTTCCTTTATCATCCCAGTACTACCATTCTAATACTGACTCTTATCACCTTATCCCTGACTGACTGACTCAGCGTCCTAACTGGTCTTGCTTACCTTCAGTGTCTCCTCACACAAACGCATCCTACATAATGGGTACAGCCAGATTAATCAGCCTTAACACTGCTTTCACAGTTTCACTCTCTACTTAAAACTCTCTCATGGTTCCCCATTGTCTACGAGACAAGTTGAAATCCTCTAATCAGAAATGAAAGAGAGACTTTTCAGTCTTATTTCCCATTCCTCTCCAGTACAAATCTTTGTTTTCCAGCTAATTTGAGCTCCTCATTCTTTCTCCAAATGAGACTTTCACTTTCTCAGCTCTGCACCTTTAGTCTTCCTTTTCCCTGCACTAGAATACCCTCCCTTTCTTCTCCCACTGTCCTTTTCGTACCTAGTTTCCAAAGCCAGGCTTAAGCCCCACTTCCTCTTTGAGGCTTTCTCTGGTGACTCTTGCCCACAATGACCTTCCTGGTCACTCCTACAATAATTATTGTTTATATCAGTCACTTGGCACTTTTATTGTCTTTTGAAATTATACTATTATCGTGACTTAACTCTTTATGTATGTTTTGCATTCCCGCCTATAAATTCCTTGAGTTACTGTGATAGAAAGGAAAGAGCATAGGACTGAAAATCAGAAGAGCCAAGTTTGAGCCCTAGTTATGAAAGTAGGGCTTAGGTGTGTCACTTGGGTGAGTCACTCAGACTCTGAGCCACAATTTCATCACCTGTAAAATGAGGATCATAATCTTAGCTTTAAGGATGTCAGATTGTGGTAAGGCTCTGCAAATCTAGAGAACTAAACAAATATAAATGGTTTTTATTAGATCATTTCATTTACTTAATAAATGGTGCTTCATAAATATTTGCCGAACAGTTACATGTCAGTAATTCAGTTTACTGTTTCTGTTCCTGGGCATATTTCTATGTTAAGAGGCCACAGGAAACCCAAGAAACCTAAAGACCCAAGGGCACTTTTTAGGAACAGTGGAGACAGGGAGGGCATTGGAAAGATATTATAAAGGAATGTGGGCCTGTCCAGCGACTCCCACATCCTACTACACTGGCTACTCATTAGTTGGACTACCTATAAGGCCGATCTGAATGGAGAGATGGGGAGAGGATGGCTCATCAGAGCTTTCACTTTCCTCATATTTTCTACTACTTCATCCCATAACCCCCAACCAGTTAACCTAATGCTTTTCTTACGATGCACCTAGGACTCTTTTCTCCTTCACTGATGTGATGAAAGCCAGTATTTTGGTATAGAAGGTAATGAGAAGTAGTAGAGAGAACAAGCAATTTTAGTCAGATAACCAGACGTAGCTTTAAATCTTCAGTATGCTACTCACCAGTGCATGATGTCAGACAAGTTGCTTAATCTCTCTGAGCTTCCATTTCCTCCTTGGTAAATTGGAGATAGTAATTACTCACTTAGCATGGCTGTTGTGAAATGTTGATGGAGGAAATGGATGAAAAAACATCATTTACATTTCCTCTGGGTGGGCACTCCTTTTCAACAGTTCACAACTTTAGTGTGGCTGGATGAGCAGCCAGACTTCTAGACTTGGATTTGGTGCTGCTTAGAAGTGACCGTTAAGATCCTGACAAAACCTGAACCTTTGAACGTGAGAAGCAGATGGCTGAAAACTGATCAGTGAGAGATGACCACAGTGATGAACTGGGAGAAAATAGAGTGAAATGTTGGCATTGCATCAAGAGAGCAGAGAGTTTCAAAAAGAAAGTTTTTTTTAAAAAAAACTTTTGAATGAAAGAAAAATAGAAAAATGAAGGAAGTAAGCAACAGCGACTGGAAAAGACTTCAGGGAAGATGAGACACTCAGAAAGATAATAAAAAAACACTCGATTCCTTGCCAACTTGTATATAAGAGATATTAGCCAATGACATTAGCTAAAGAAGCCAATCTCAAATATCTTTTGTAATCAAGATCATGTATTTATACTCCTCCTTCCCTTTTAGTTCCATTGTGCCTCTGTCTCTTTCCAAAGATCTCAGAATAACCCACTGAATGAGTTACTTGACAAAAACTACAGAACTTATATTTCTAGTATGAGCCGGGATGTGGTTTGTCATCAAAAGGGAGTACGGAAATACTTGAGCACAACCAAAGAGTGAGTCTGTCTATGAGAGCACCTTGGTGTATGTTTGATTGGCAGAGCTTATGCATTTAGATCACAAAGTGTGAAGAAGACAAATTATCTCTCCTTGAGTCAAAGGGTAAAGTATTAAAATGTGAGAACTCTTCAACACAAATAAGAAGATGAAATCCTTTTTGGAGCTGGCTGGTTTTTACTATAAATTTTGTATCACAGTTTGAGGCCCTAGTCATGCTGCTGGATCTACTGATGGGAAGAAGAAACCAGATGTACTTGGAAAAGTCAAGAGAAAAATCAACTAATGCCCTCATTGTGATACTGTCACCTGCTTGATTTGCTTACTTCTCACTGATATTTAACTTACTGCTCATTTTAAGCCTCATCCCCTTTACTATACCAATAGCTCTTTATATCCAATGTGAGTAAAACATTTATTTTTACACATCCTGATCTTGCTGGATTTCTTTCAGAATGTAGTCATTACTCTGGTTCTTTGAAGATTTAAGCTACTTTGATTTTTACAAGTTTCTGCCTTTATTCATTTCTCTAAGGCAGTTTCCCAAAGCACATATTCTGGGACAGTTTTTAACAAGTTGAGTTATAAGGGAAGGTCCCACATAGTGACATGGGCAAACCCTGAACTCACCTCCTGCCATGGACACAGCAAATCTACACCTACATCTAGAGCAATTCCTCCTGGAGAAGAACTGAGGGCTGATTGAATTACTTCCGCACAAAAAAGGTAGAGGGACTACAAAGAGAACTAAAGGCAGGAGACATTGGGACACAGTAACAATGGGACCCTCTCTCCAATGCTGCAAACTGCAGTGAGGAAGGATAGCACTGAGGAATCTGCACACAGATTTGCCGACCCTCAGGCACGGAAAAAAAGCCATGGTTTAAAGGGAAACTAAACTGTAAGTGAACTAACACTAGAGCATCCCCTGAAAGGCAGGAGACCTGCTGGAACACTACCCAGGGTTGAAAGTGCTGGCAAGCACCATTTTTTACATCCCACCCTCTACCTTGATACCGCGGATGGGAACAGGGCATGGGGACTCTAGCCAGCCTGCCACCTCAAGTGAGCCCAGAGCCCCTAGTCCACACCAGCTGCAGTCCTTCCTCCAACGTGGCCTCCCCTACTTGTGACCACCTGAGCCCCAGTTGTCCCACCCAGGCGGTCTAAGTGCAATGTACATCAGGACACCCCTGAACTCCAGCCATCTCACCAAGGTGGCATGGGTATAAAACTCTCCAGGACACTCCAGGTCTGTGCCCACTTCAGCTGCAGCCAACTTGCCAAAGCAGGCCCTTCATGAAGCACCTTGGGAAACCCTCTCCCACCTGTGTCAACCTCACCTCTGCCTGTCCCACCAGGTTACCTCCAGTGCAAAGTGCCCCACAGTTTCCAGTCTGTGCCTATTAATCTGGAGAAGGAAACAGACATCCAGGTCCAGGAAGCAAAGAGAGCCCCAAACAAGATGAACTCAAGCAGGTAAACACCAAGACACATAATAATTAAAATGTCAAAGATTAAAGATAAAGAGAGAATCTTAAAAACAGCAAGAGGAAAGCAACAAGTTACATACAAGGGAAACCACATAAGGCTATCAGATTATTTTTTATCAAAAATCTTGCAGGCCAGAAAGGAGTAGTATGATATATTCAAAATGCTGAAAAAAAAAAAAAAACAACCAACAACCTACAACCAAGAATACTCTACCTGGCAAGGTTATCAACCAGAATTAGAGGAGAGATAAAGAGTTTCCCAGACAAACAAAATTTAAAGGAATTCATTCACTACTAAACCACCCTTAAAAGAAGTGTTAAAGAGACTTCTTTAAGTGGAAAAAAAGGTCATAACCAGAAGCAAGAAATTTATAAAAGGAAATAACTTCACTAGTAAAAACAATCATATAATAAAGGCAGTAAATCAATCACTTATAAAGCTAGAATGAAGGTTAAAAGACAAAAGTAGTGAAATAAATTATATTTAAAAAGTAGAGACTCATAAAATAAAAGATGTAAATTATGACAGAATATACATAAAACGTGGAAGAGGAGAGTACAAATGTAGGGCTATTAGATTGTGGTCAAACCTAAGTGACCATTAACTTAACATAAAAAGTTATATACTTAAGATGATATATATGAACCTCATCATAACCACAAACTAAAATCTATAATAGATACACAAAAAATAAAGAGAAAAGAATCCAAACATAACAGTGAAGAAAGACGTCAATCATGAGGGAAGAGAGAAAGAGAAGAAAGGAACAGAGATCTATAAAAACAACCAGAAAACAATGAACAAAATGGCAATAAATACATACTTATCAACAATTATTTTTTATAAATGTTTGTTTATTTTTGAGAGAGAGAGCACGAGCAGGGGGGTGGCAGAGAGAGAGGGGGACAGAGGATCCAAAGCAGGCTCCATGCTGACAGCAGCGAGCCCACTGTGGGGCTTGAACTCATGAACCTCAAGATCATGACCTGAGCTGAAATCGGATGCTTAACTGACTGAGCCACCCAGGTGTCCCTGGACAAAATGACTTTAAAACAAAGACTGTAGTGAGAAACAAAGAAGGGCATTGCACAGTGATAAAGGAATCAGTCCAACAAGAAGATATAACAACCATAATATCTATACATCTAACATAGAAACACCTAAAAATATAAAGCAAATATTAACAGACATAAAGGGAGAAATAGACAGTAATACAATAATAGGGGACTATAACACCCCCCCTTTACATCAATGGATAGATTATCCAGAAAGAAAACCAATAAAGAAACAGTGTCTCTGAATGACGCATTAGACTAGATGGACTTAACAGATACATAGAGAACATTCTGTCGATAAATAGCAGAACATACATTCTTTTCAAGGGCACATAGAACATTCTCCAGGATAGGTCACATATTAGACCACAACACAAGTCTGAATAAATTTAAGAGATTGAAATCATATCAAGCATCTTTCCTAAACACAATGGTATGAAACCAGATCAACCACAAGAAAAAAAAAAAACTTGAGAAAACACAAACACATGGAAGCCAGACAACATGGAACCAAACAACCAATGGGTAAATGAAAAAATTAAAGAGAAAATTAAAAAGTTCTTAGAGACAAATGAAATTGGAAACACAATGGTTTAAAATTTGGGGGATGCAGGAGTGCCTGGGTGGCTCAGTTGGTTAAGTGTCTGACTTTGGCTCAGGTTATGATCTCACGGTTTGGTGGGTTTGAGCCCCGTGTCGAGTTCTGGGCTGACAGCTTAGAGCCTGGAGCCTGCTTCAGATTCTGTGTCTCCCTCTCTCTCTCTTTCTCTCTCTCTCTCTCTCTCTCTCTCTGCCCCTCCTCCACTCATGCTCTGTCTCTCTCTCAAAAATAAACATTAAAAAATTAAAGAAAAACATATTACAAATCTGTAGTAATCAAAACGGTATGCTACTAGCAGAAAAATAAACACATAAATCAAAGGAATAGGATAGAAAGCCCAGAAATAAGCCCACACTTATATAGTCAATTAATCTCTGACATAGGTGAAAAGACAGTTTCTTCAATAAATGGTGGTGGGAAAACTGATAGCTGCATGGAAAGGAATGAAACTGGACCACTTTCTTACACCACACACAAAAATAAACTTGAAATGGATTAAAGAACTAAATGTAAAACCTGAAAGCATAAAATTCCTAGAAGAAACATAGGCAGTGATCTGTTGGACAATGGCCTTAGCAACATTTTTCTGGATATGTCTCCAGAGGTAAGGGAAATAAAAGCAAAAATAAACTACACCAAACTAAAAAAGCTTCTGCACGGTGAAGGAAACTATCAACAAAAATGAAAAGGCAACCAAGTGAATGGGAGAAGATACTTGCAAGTGATATAGCCAATAAGGGATTAATATCCAAAATATATAAAGAACTTATAAAACTCAACACCCAAAAACAAGTAATGTAATTAAAAATGGCCCGAAGACATAAATAGACATTTTTCCAAGGAAGACATCCAGATGGCCAACAGACACATGAAAAGATGCTCAACATCAGTCATCATCAGGGAAATTCAAGTCAAAACCACAATGAGATATCACCTCACACCTGTCAGAATGGCTAGTATCAAAAAGACAGGAAATGTTGTACACCTGAAACTAATGTAACATTGCATACCAACTATACTCAAGGGGAGGAAAAAAAGGACAAGAAATAACAAGTGTTGGCCAGGACATGGGGAAAAGGGAACCCTTGTGCACAGTTGGTGGGAATATCAATTGGTGCAGCCACTATGGAAAACAGTATTATGGTTCCTCAAAGAATAAAAAATAGAAATACTATTTGACCTAGTAATTCCACTACTGAGTATTTACCCAAAGAAAACAAAAACATTAATTAGAAAAGATACATGCACTCCTACGTTTATCGCAGCATTATTTACAGTAGCACAGATATAGAAGCAATCTAAGTGTTCATTGATAGATGAATGGATAAAGATGTGGTAGATATATACAATGGAATATTACTCAGCCATAAACAAGAGTGAAATCTTGCCATTTGTGACAACAAGGATGGACCTAGAGTATATTGTGCTAAGTGAAATAAGTCAGACAAAGTAAGACTAATACCATGTTATTTAACTTATATATAGATTCTAAAAAAAGAAAACAAATGAACAAATACAGAGTACAAACTGGTGGTTGCCAGGAAGGAGGGGGATGGGGAAAAGGTGAAACAGGTGAAGAGGATTAAGAAGTACAAATCTCCAGATATAAAATAAATACATTACAGGGATGAGAAGTACAGCATAAGGAATATAGTCAATAATTTTGTATAGTGACAGATGGTAAGTTCACCTACTGTGGTGAGCATTGCGTAATGTGTAGAATTATTGAATCACTATGTTTTACACCCGAAACTAATATAACATTTTATGTCAACTATATAATTCAATTAAAAATAGTTTATTAAGGGGTTGGATCAAACAATGTCAAGCCAATTTCTTTACTATAGTATTTATTCAGAGCTTTTAACATGATAATGCCTACTGTGAATTTCTAAGAGGAAGGGGTTCTACATTCAATATCCATCAAACTTGTTGACCAAGAAGTTTTTTTTCTTTTCTTTTTTCCTGAGGTACATCTCAAGAACTTATCATGCCATGACACGTTTTAAGAGACACTGTTCTAGTAAACAAAATCTGATATCTTGATTCCATTTGATCAAAGGGCAATAGTTAGCTTATATTTCCTGCTTTCCTAGATATCTTGCTCTCCACCATGGGCAGATACAGATCAAGAAAAGAAAAGTACTTTTCTTTTTGCAGTAAATCCCGTTGCTTTTCAAATCAGAAGACTTTTCCTCATCCTCCTAATAAAAGTTAAAAATATTTCCCTGCAAACCTTTTCCTTTTGAGGTAAAGTGTATCAGTTAAGACTGTATTTGACTGCATGCAACAGAAAGCCTTTTGTGGTGGTTCAACAAAATAGGTGTTGTTTTTTTTTTTTTCACACACAAAAAATAACTGAGGTAGGCAGCCCAAGGGCAGGTCCAGTTGCTCAAGATAATGCTTACAGCTTTCTGCTTCACAATCTTTGTAGTGTGTGTTTTATGCCTTCATAGTCGTAAAAAGTTTCTAAGCACTTTGTGTTCACGCAGGAAGAAAGGGGTAAAAGCATAAGGCAAAGCCTAAAGGATCTAATAAACTAAATTGTTTTTTCTTTATTAGGAAAACAATAGCCCTTCTAGACTCCCTCCCCCCACCTCCTAGATTTCTGCTTAAATCTCATTGGCTAGAACTAGGTCACACAGCCACTCTGAGCTGTGTATTTGGGAAGTGGGGTTTATTGCTGCCCCCAGCAAAATTAGGGTACTCTGAGTATGGAAGATCGGGATAATGGGTATTGGGTGAGATACTGTCAGTCTGTTACATATTGTTTGGCTTACTTCTGATTTAAAAGCTTGTTTTCTCTTGGTAAAATTTTTAAATGTTTTTATTTATTTATTTTGAAAGAGATAGAGCATGAGCGGGGGAGAGGCAGAGGGAGAGGGAGAGAGAGAATCCCAAGCAGGGTCTGTGCTGCCAGGACAGAACCCAACTTGGGGTTCGATCTCAGGAACTGTGAGATCATGACCTGAGTCAAAATCAAGAGTCAGACACTCAACCAACTGAGCCACCCAGGTGGCTCCACCAGGAAATTTTTGTAACATGTTAAACTCTTGTCTGAAAGAGCTCAGTTACAGAACTGATGGACAGTTGAGCTCCTTCCATATTTTGGTTATTGCTGATAATGCTGCTATAAACATTTGGGTGCATGTAGCCCTTTGTATCTGTATTTTTGTAGACTTTGGATAAATATCTAGTAGTGCAATTGTTGGATCATATGGTAGCTCTATTTTTAACTTTTTGAGGAACCTCCATCCTGTTTTCCAGAGTAGCTGCACCAGTTAGCATTCCCACTAACAGTGTAAGAGGGTTACATTTTCTCCACATCCTTGCCAACATCTGTTGTTTCCTGTGTTAATTTTAGCCATTCTGACTGGTAAGAGTGATATCTCATCATAGTTTTGATTTGTATTTCCCTGATAATGAGTGATGTTGAACATCTTTTCATATGTCTGTAAGCCTTCTGTAAAAACTCATTTTTTATTAGTGTAAAAGCACTGCATTTGGGTCAGAAGATATGGACAAGCAAAAAGATACCCATGGGATAGGCAGAGTTTTCTTAGGATTCAGAAAACAACAACCATACAAAAATTTGATAAATTAGACTTCATCAAAAATTTTTTTAATTGCTAGAGACAAATCTCTAGTACAGAAGAATTCCAAATAATTTATTTAGGTACTCCACCCTCAAGGAAACGAAGCATAACTCTCCACTCCTTAAGTGTGGGCTGTGTGTTCACAGACTTCTTTCCAAAGAGTGTGGAATAGAAGCGGAGAACAAAGAGTAACTTTACAGTGGTACAGCATAGCAGCTTTATTATAATTGCCCCCAAATGGAAACAGTTCAGGCGCCCTTTGACAGAAGAATGGATAAACAGACTATGGTCCATTTAAACTAGATAGTGATAACAATGAATGAGCCACGGATACATGCAACAGTATAGGTGAATCTCAAAAACATTATGCTGTATGAAAAAAGCCAGACATAAAGAATTTATATAGTATGATTCCATTCATATGAAATTCTAGGACAGGCAAAACTAATATATAGGAGGAAACGCTGCCTGGGCGGGGTATTAGGGCAGGTATTGATAGGTATGAAGCATGAAAGATCTTTTTGGGTGATGGAAATGTTCTATATTTTGATAGAGGTTTAGATTATGTAGATGTATGTGTTTGTCAAAACCCATCAAATGGCACACTTATAATTTGTGCATTTAACTGTATGTAAACTTTACCTAAAAAAATAAAACTGTAAACAAATACTAACTCTAGTTAATGATATGCATGCTGAAGTATTTGTGGGTGAAATGTCCTGGTGTCTGCTACTTTGAAGTGCCTAAAAACAACATGGATTGATGGATAGACATGATAAAGAGATTATAGTAAAGTATCACTGTATTCATCTTGTATCTTGTCTACACCTGCGATGGGGTTAACCATGAGTAAAGATGGACAAAATTGAGTTCTGCAATAGAGCCAACAAAAGGCTATGGAAGAATGGAGAAAGGGGTTATTAATTGTGCCTGGTGAAGGCTTCATTGAGAAGATGATATTTGATGCAGGCTTAGAAGATGAATATGTATGATCATTTCCTACGAAGTTACTGTGGCATCCAGAGTGAGGAGCAAAAGCTTAGAGTATTAGTATCTCAAAAATATTCAGGGAGGGAGGAGGAGAGATAGGGAGAACAAAAGACTACATTGTGGGGTAGAGGCTGAAGATCAGAAGAAAATATATGGGAGGAATGAATTTTTAAGGAGCAAGTGGCTGATGCTAATAAGAAAGCAAAGGCTTAAACTGGAATCTCCTTTTTTTTTTTTTTTTTTTACTTTTTTAAGGTATAACCTCATTCCCATGTGTGCCCTTGAGACTCTTTTCTGGATAAATTCTGCTGTAGTTTGCTCTTCCTGGACAACCCAAACAGATGAGAACAATTCAAATCCAATCATTCTTTTTATTCAGTTACTTATTGGTCATCTCTTATGGGGTTTCGATCCATTCAGTTAGCCTTAGTGACTTCTACCAAGGCTTGTCCCGATCTGATAGACTCCAGAATCAAATCAGCCACTTCATATTACCAGAAACCTTCTCTGCCATGCCAAGGTCTTTGAACTTTATCTTGTAGACCAGCATTTGCAAGACCGTATTTAGAGTAGCCCTAAATGTTCCATGAGATGGTAATAGGTAGTATTTGAAGCAAGTGCTCCATTGTCAGGTAAGTTTGGGGAATGTTAGATACTCCCTCTTGGATGGTCACAGTGCCCATTGGCGTAGTGAAGATTCTGAAAATATTTCAGTATATACATCTAACTTTGTTTACTCCAGCATCTCCCACAGTTATTTAACCACCTAACCGTTTTTTTCCCTGTGCAAAATTTATTAACTTTGATGGGACATTAATGGTACTCAGAACATAATTAAGGATATGCTGGGAGAAGCCCTGTATGAACAAAAAAGGCTTTTAAGCAGAGGACTAACAATTGGACTAATTGTTACACATTAGCAAGAGTGCTCTGGCACCAGTGTGATGAATGGATTGATTAGAGAGGACGTTAGTAGAAGGGATGGCAATTGTCTACAAATGTTGCTGAGGGCTTTGACTAGGTTGTGACAGTGGAGAAGAGAAGAAGACATGTTAGATTAATATTAAGGTGGTAAAATTAATAGGACTTGGCAATAAAATGTGAGAATAGGAGGGGCAAGATGTTTCACCTGCTATTGGGTATGTTGATGTTAAAAATGTTTGTTAAAGATTGGTAAGTTGGATATATTGGTTTTGAGAGAAATCATTTATGAGTGAAATCTGGGTTAGAAATAGATATTTCAGTCTGAAAGAATATAAAGTGAGAGAATAAGCTGGGACCCCTACCAAAACTGAATATTTAAGGGTTAAGGAAAGGAAAAAAGCCTAATCTAAAATTTCCTCAGGTTTTTCAGTTATTGGTACATAACTGACATTTAACATTGTGTGAGTTTAAGGTGTACAACATGATGATTTGATACACATATACATTGCAAAATGATAACAATGAGTTTAGTTAACACTTCCATCACCTCGCATAATCACAATTTTTTTTTTTGGTGAAAACATTTAAGATCTACTTTCTTAATAATTTTCCAGTATCTAATACATTATCATTAATTATAATCACCATGCTATACATTACATTCCCAGAACTTATTCATCTTATAACTGGAAGTTTGTACCCATTGACCAACATCTCCCCATTTTCCCTATTCCCTAGCCCTTGACAATCACCATTCTATACACTACTTTTATGAGTTTGGCTTTTTTCTCCTACATATAAGTGAGGTCAGATAGCTTTTGTCTTTCTTTGACTTATTTCACTTAGTATAATGCTCTCAGGGTCCATGCATGTTGTTGCAAATGGCAGGATTTCTTTCTTTTGTATGATGAATAACATTGCATTATATTCCACATCTTATTTATCCATTCATCTGTCAATGGACACTTAGGCTGTTTCCATGTCTTGGCTATTGTGAATAATGCTGCAAAGAATATGGAGGTGTAGATATCTCTTCGAGATAACGATTTCACTTCCTATGGATGCCCAGATGTAGGATTGCTGGATCACAAGGTAGCTCTACTTTTAATTTTTTGAGGAACCTCCATACCATTTTCCATAGTGGCTGCACCAATTTACATTCCCACCAATAGTGCAAAAGGATTCGCTTTTCTCCAAATCCTCACCAACACTTATCTTTTGTCTTTTTGATAGTAGTCATTCTAACAGGCATGAAGTAATATCTCATTATGGTTTTTGATTTGCATTTCCCTGATGATTAGTGATGTTGAGCATCTTTTTATGTACCTGTTGGCCATTTGGATGTCTTCTTTGGAAAAATGTCTATTTAAGTCCATTGCCCACTTTAAAACCAGATTATTTGATTTTTTGCTATTGAGTTGTATGGGTTTCTAAATGGTCTTTTAACTTTTGTTCCTTTGATATGTTTTTTTGACTATAGTTGACACATAATATTAAGTTAGTTTCAGATGTGTACCTTTGCTGTGTTTTTAAGTGTGTTTTAAGTCTTTTGTTGGTTGCCTTGTGAAGGAAGAGACATCTGTATTTTTATCTACTCTTTCAAAATTCTCAGAATACAGCATTAAGAAAAACTTTTAAACAAAACTTAGTAACACTTTAAAATATAGATATAAAGTGTATTTCCCAGAGTAGACTCTTAGGATGGTAGCAAATACCTTGGGATTATCGTGTTAGAGGACCATCATGAGGACAAGGTGACCTATGTAAAATGCCTCTGCCAAATGAAAAGTAATCCTGAGTAAGTTGCTTTTGATCTATCTGAAAGGCATGCTTGTTAGCTTAGTGGTGTGGAGATAAGGTAAGCCTTTATATTTGGAGATAGCCGATTACCACACAAAAACCCGTACATGAATGTTTATAGCAGTGTTATCCATAGTAGCCAAAAAGTGGAAACAACCCAAAACTCCATCAACTGGTAAATGAATAAAAATTGCTATGTATACGTGCAATGAAATAATATTCAGCCCTAAATAGAATGAAGTACTGATACATTCTACAACATGGGAGAGCCTTGGAAACATTATGCTAAGAGGAAGAAGCCAGTCCTAAAAACCCACATAGTCTATTATTCTGTTTATATGAAATGTCCAGAAATGGCAAATCTGTAGAGATGGAAAGTAGATTCGTGGTTGCCAGGGGACTGGAGGTTATGGGGGAATGGAGAGTGACTACTAATGTGTACTGGGTTTCTTATTTGGGGTGCTGAAAAAATGTCCTAAAATTAGTGGTAGTGGTCACACAACTCTGTGAATATTCTAAATACCACTGAATTTTACACTTTAAACAGGTTAAATTTATGGTATGCAAAAATTCCCAATTAAAAATGCATATGACAAAAGAACAACAACAGAGGTGGGTACTCAGGTTGTTTGGCTGTCATTTCAGTCCTTCAGGACCCAGGTGGTTGGGCTCAGGGAGGAAAGCCAGTAGGGGGCGAAGCAGGAAGCTTGCCTGCGCCTAGCGGACCTGAGGGGCCTCTCAGGATGCCTCCTTTTGCAGAAAGACTGAGTGAAACACCTCAGGACAGCAAATACAAGGGCTTTGGGGGCAAGGAAGAAATATCTAATATCCTCTCCTACCTCACATTGCCTTCCCTTACCTCCTTTTCTCCCCCTTTTGGTTAGCAGAAAATGAGTTTCTTCTCCAAGGCACATGCTCTTGGCCATGCAGCCCATTCGGTCACAGGAAAAGCAGCTTTTGGGTCTCTGAACAGCCATACTGGGTCTTATGCTGGTCAAACAGTTTGCACAGGGCATCCATATAGAGTGAATGGTATTTTTCCACCATTTCCTGGCTTGGTTTTTCAATTTTGGGCAGTGGCAGAGGCTCTCCAACTGCCAAGAGAGATGGGAAAAGAGAAGGGGCAAGTGTTAGAATCTTCTCTTCCTTTAATCTCCTTCTCCTTCCCTGGGTGGGATCCTCTCATGTGCCAACTCAGCTCCCAGATTCTCCCTCTCTGCTGCCCTTTTCTTTGGTGGGGAGTGGGGTGGGAAGGGCTGAGGTTGAAGTCAAGAAAGAGCTGAGGTGGCCTTGGGGCTGAAAGCAGCACTCACCCACTGTGACGATAGGCAGTGAGTATGGCAGGAGCCCGGTGGAGCCTTGGCGGAAGCCTCGTCCATAGAAGACACAAAAATAGAAACCAAAGATACTGCGGAAGCGTCTCTGGAACTCATACATCCAGCTGTCCTTATGGAATACCACCTGATCATATACCTCAGTTTCTCCAAAAGTGAAGGTGGGGACCAGATGAGCCCTGAAGGAAAACCTCAGTTTATTTCTCAAACACAGGCTAGGATGGGAACCGCCCAGGAAGAACATTTATTCCTGGCCAGACTCCCATCTATATAAAATCCCTGTGACATAAAGCATTTCTTGCACTAAACAGGGCTCCCATATTTACTGTCTCTTGTCTTGAAATTATCAAGACCAGTGAGAATGCTATCTCTGGGCCAGGATCACAAGGGCAAGATATGCAGGTGGAGGGAAGGATGAGGGGTTTGGGCAGAGGTCCACAGAAATCCACATCATGTAAAGAAAATCTTCCAGGAGGTGTCATGTAGGGAAATATCTGACTCTGTTTCTACTAGTAGGAAGCATAGAGAAGATGATGATAATATTGAACAGATACATATATATGATATGCCCCTCACCCACAAGGACTATGCATAAGGTATTCTGCCCTTGAGATTAGAGCAGAGAAAAGTTGTTTTCCTCTCAGGCCATCCGAATCCACCCTGACGGTGTCCTAGATACAGAATCAGGCTCCTTAGGTCTTCTTGTGAGAGAAGAGTAAAAAGAGCACAGTCTGTCTTATATAAATCTTTGTGAGTTATTAGTAACAATCTCTCTGCATTCTGACATATGTTACCTTACTGGTTCCTCACAGCAGAGAAGGTGCAGGGCATGGTGGGGGGTTATTTTCTTTATCTTACAGATCCAGAAGCCCAGGTTCTGAAGGGGAGAGGTCACTCAGGCAGTCAGCGAATAGCAGGACCTGGACTAGAACCCAGGATTCCTTCCTCCAAGCTCAAAACTCTTTCCCTTACATTATGCTCCAAACTGATGAACCTCAGGGCAAGATCCTTAGAAGATCTATTTCCCTTTTCTCTGAGTCTGCAATAGGACAATTGTCCCTGTGTCCGGTGGGCTGGCCCCTTGACCTGATGGCTTTGGCCTTTGGCCTTGACCTAAGCTCCAGCTTAGGGCACCTGTTCTTTATCTCCTCTCTTTATCCCTAATCAGAGTGGCTAATAATTATCCACCACTTACTGTGTGCCAGACACATGTAAGTGTTTTAGGTGGATGACTTCATTTAAGCCTCACAATAAACCTACAGAGTAGGCACAATTATTAGTAGCCACATTATGAAAATGAAAACCCCAAGGCTCAGAATGGTTAAGTAACCTGTCTCAGAGTGCACAGCAAATTTTGGAGCCAGGATTTCAAATCAAGCCTCCTGACTTCAGATTCTATGCATGTACTCACCATACTGTACTGCCCCTTGCACTTACCATTAACAAACAGATGTGGATATTGATATTGATAGAGACGATGTGGGCATCAGTTGTATACTAGGGGAGCCCTAACCAAGCCCCCTGATAATACATCTGGGTTTCTGGTTTGACTTCCTGAGAATTGGCCCAGCTAGGTCAGAAGGAGGGGATGATGTAAACCTTTTTAAAATTCTACAGCTGTCTCCTCTATGCACTAGTAAGTTCCATGAGGGCAAGACTCATGCCTGATTCATCTTGGCATCGTATACCAGGTCATGCTGCTCAGAGAAAGCCACCCATCCCTGCCCTGGGAGGAACACCTACCCGTGCTGGAGGGCTGTGCGCACAAATCCCTTGCGGTTCTGGAGGATGAGGGTGGTGGTGTTAGGCACACTTTGCAGGGCCTCTCCCACCCCTCCCACTACGATTCCCACGAGGTTGCCAGGGCCATGGCTTAGCAGGTAGTCAATGGCTGGCTGACTCACAGAGCACACACCTAAAGAGAATCAAGGAGAAGAGAGAGGAGCAAAATAAGGAGAGGGGAAAATGGCTGAGATGGAACACCCTCTGCTCTACTCCCCATCGTGTGCCCTCTGTTCCTGTGAGTCCTAGGAGGAGAGTCGATGAGATGGGACAAAGGGTGTGGAGAAGTTAAGGCTATGGGCAAACTCAACGTGTTTCACTTTGAGGCAATATCTCCACTTCGTAGGAGGCACTGGGTCAAAACTATAGTAGGAAGTTTTCCAGTGGGATAACCAGAAAGAAGGACTTTCTGAATCCCAACTATAATCTTAGTTTTTTCTTTTCCTCTATTGCCACTAAATTGCAAAAGTTATTCTTTCCTGACCATCACACTACATCTGAGGTTGGATTATTGTCATCAGAATCACCTTACAGATGAGGAAACAGAGACCAATACGGGTCCAGTAGCTTGCCCAAGACCACACAGTAGGTGGCAGAACCAGGATTCAAACCCAGACAGTTTAGCTCCAGAAAATGCTTTTAACTACTATGCTATAATGGGAGTGGGTGAAAGGTGGTTGAGAGGTAGGAGATGGGGCTTAAAAAGGTACATCTATCAGCAGAGAAATGGGCTGGAAGCTCCATTAAGTATGGTCAGAAGTACCTTTGGCCATGAGGTACTCCCTAATAAAGGGGATCTTGAAGAACCAGGATAGTGTGGCTAAGTGGGGAGTGATGCCTGGGAAGATCTTCGAGAAGCCTGTGGCCTCAGTGCAGAAGTTGCAGAAGGCTCCAAAGGTCAAGAGACCATGAGGGTGAACCCCCATGAGGTAGTTGTGCTCAGGTGACAGGTCTTTTGTCTTCTGGATCTGCGGCCATGGAAAGAAGTGTCAGAGGTGGTGAAATGAGATCACATGAAGAAGTGAGGATGAAGACACTTCAGGGACCAGGGCGCTGTCTAAAGCAGAGCTTTTCAACAGATAGGTCATGAGTAGGTTGCAGGGCCCAAGATATTGGTCTCCTCAGCGCCTGGAAACCAGGTAGGATCTAGGGCAGCTAGAACTGCTGAGCCTCTTGCCTACAGCTGCAAGTACTTTCAGCCATTTGTCTCAGTGCACTTCATGCATAGTATCATTTTGTCTGAGTGCTGCTATGTGAAAAAGTCAACAAGCTCTGCTTTAAAAATTGGGGCAATGTTTATCATCTACTCCAAAGAATTCTCAGAGGATCAGCATAGCAGTACATTTCTAGATCCTCTTCCTGATAGTTTTTCCTCCCAACCCCCTTCCAGCTTCTGCCTAAGTAACTTCTATTGAACTTTGAAAACCCTGCTTGAATATCACCGTGTCTTTGAAGCTTTTTCTTACCCCTCATCTGAACTACTTGTGTACCTTGTATCAAACCATCAATACATACTTCTCTGTCCTCATTATATGTGAGCACCTTGATGGCAGATTGCATCCTATCCTACTCACTTCTCTGTACCCTAGACATGTGGTATAGAGTAGGTTTTCAATCAATATTTGTTAAACTGAACTGTTTTTGCATTTCTGCCTGTGTTTTCTGGTAGGTCATGCCAAGGGTGTCCAAAGTATGCTAGCTGAGTAGCGAGTACCCAGTAGCAACATTGAGTCCCGAAGAATGTCTAGCCTTCACAGAAACTTCTCTGGTATGCTCATTTTACTTATGGACAACTCTAGTTATTTGGCATAAATGCCTACTATTTTGGGAACTGTGGGAGATGCTGCAGAAGAGACACTTACCATAATGGGGAAATAGTCTCTGATATGGGTCCAAGCACACCAGTTCCTTACCCAGTCTGAACGCCTGCCACCTGAGACAGAAATATCAGTAGGGGATGGTGTATGTCTTGCTAACCCCATTCCTCCTGCTCACCCAGGGCTTTCCTAACAGCATGGAGAGACCATGGCTCTGCTAGACAGGTGGAAAAGGAAGAGACCCCAAGATGGTCCTGGCTGGCCCAGCTCCTGTGGCTCTGATAACTTGGATAAGAGGCCTGTGGCATGGTGAGTGGGACTCCCTGGTAACGGGTTAAGGTGGAACATTCGTAGGCCCTCTGCTTTCTAGGTCCATGAGTCTTACCTTGCTCAGGGGTCTTCCAGTCCAGGAAAAACCAGGCAAAGTAAAGCACTGGTAGTGGCCACAAGGATGTAAACAGCAGGTAAATGGCAAATGGCTGCAAGATCCAAACTGATAAGGGAGCAGGTCAGACCAAATTTATGCTGCCAACAGAACTTGACCATGTACATTCCCATTAAGAACCCTCCAAACTACCCAAGCCCCTGGTCCTGGCCTTCTGCACAGTCCAGCTCCTGGCCATTCAGCATCCATGTCTACTTGTTCTTCAGACATTTCCTTTATCATCTACCATACATCAGCGCTATTTGTCTACTTCCCTATCATCCCTGTCCACTTGCTTCCTTGCCCAATTACCATTCCTCTACTCCTGCTCTCTGCCTGCCACCAGCTTTCTCTCCGCTCCTGCTCCCATTTCATCAACCATCTTTTCCTTCTTGTCTCCTATCTCCTTTGCTATCCATTATTCCTGAACCCTTGTTAAACCATCATCCTTTTTTGCCCATATACTATCCATATCTCCCCACATCTTGCCCACTCAGCATCTGCATTCCTTTACTGTTTCCCATTCACCGTTCTTGTCCTCTTGCCCATTAACCATTCCTTCCATTATCACCATCTCCCACCTATCTCCCACCCATCTCCCACATGCGACCACCCCCCACTCCCCAAAATAGAAAACTCTGTGGTTTAAACACAGGCTATACTTCTCCAAGTCTGTAATTCTAATGTTTTCTCTGTCCCATGCCCCATTCTTCCTTATGATCATGGACACATTATATGCCTATTCTCTGTGCCTTATTTCCCCTCTCCATATAATGAGGGTTAAGAAATGGCTAAAATTAGCTGGATCTACTCATATCCATCATGACCCTATTCTACCCCTCTGCCTGTTCTGTCTCCTGTGGCTCTATGTCTTCCTTCTCCAGGGCACTCGTGAAACTTGAGACTCCTTGACTTTACTCTGTGGTACCATCTTAGATGATCACAGATTAGAGATGAGACTTGCTATGATCATGAAATTCACCCCAGGACTGGCCCTGGCCTTTCACTCTGGCTTCTTGCCATGAAGTCTTGGATCAGTACTCACATATGGCAAGGTAGCTCAAGGGCCATTGCAGAAGCATCAGATTCTGGAGGTGCTTAGGCTGCTTGAAGTAAAGCATGATGCTCAGGAACCTGAGGAAGACAAAGATCCCAGAACACTCTTCCAGCCAATGGTGCCACCAGCCTCTGGAAGCTCGCTTGATAAATGCATATGACCAGAAGGATTTCTACCTGCCTTCTACCTTCCTTGTCCTGCCCCACACCTACGACCCACTGCAGGGGGCAGGCTTTGGAGTATCAAGGACTGCCCTATCAGGTCTGAGTCCTGGGCCCTGGTCATTTGCCCTTTGACTCATTCCTGAGATTATTAAGACATCAAGATGAAGAAAGGTAAGAAGGACTGTCATCTAGTCCTAGTGACTCAGAGATCCACAGAAGGGAAATACCTTTCACAGGCCACTCTGAGATTACAGAGGTTGTGGTCTCAGAGAAATGGCTGGTGGGAATGGAGCTCTGGGGTTTGTGGGATGGGGAACACCTGGGATTAGGTTTTTGTTGAGATAGACTATTGCCCTGAGGCAGCCTGGCTGGGGATGTCCCCCTCTTTCAACTTTCTATTACGAAAATTACCAAATATACACAAAACCGGAGAATGCAACAAATTATTATCTTGGTGTTCATGTTTTTTGTTCATCTTCAAGAACTATGAACATTTTGCCATACTTGTTTCATCTATTGCCCCATTTTTTTATTTTTCCTTGGAGTATCTTAAAGCAATTCTAAGATATCATGTCATTTCACCCCTATATACTTCACTCTGCATACAAAATAGGATTGCTTTCTCCCAGAGAGATGCTACTATCACCCTTAACAAATTTTATAATTCTTGAATAATACCTAATATCCGGTCTACATTCAAATGTCTTTTTACAGTTGTTTAATTTGAATCAGGATCCAAACAAGGTTTGCTAATTATATTTGAATGTTATGTCTCTTAAGGCTCTCCCTCCCTCTCTTTCTCTCTCTTTAATTTTTCATTGTAAAATAAAACTTAGATACAGAAAACTACTCAAAACAAATGTATGGCTTAATAAATTATTATAAGACAAATACCTTGCAGCCACCACTACATCAAAAAACTAAACTGCACAAGCCTCTCATGTGTCCCATTTCAAACACAACCCTCTTCCTTCTCCCAAAATAACCATTATTCTGGCATTTAGCATGATCTTTTCTTTGCATTTCTATGGTTTTATTACCCAAACATACTTCCTTAAAGATTATGGTTTAATCTTGCTTATTAAAAAATTGATAAGTTCCTTAAATTTTTCTTTTTTAAAACTTTTTATTTTGGAAAGTTTTAGATTTATGGGAGAATTGCAAAGATAGAATGGAGAGTCCCCTATACCCTCCACCCAGCTTCTTCTTATGTTAACATCTTATGTAACCATGGTATAGATATCACAGGTAAGAAGTCAACACTGGTATATTACTATTAACCCCAGACTTCATTAGAATTGCACTAATTTTTTCTACTTATGTCCATTTTCTGTTTGAGGATTCCATCAGATCTCACATTGCATTTAGTGATCATATCTCCTTAGTCTCCTCTAATCTGTGATAGCTTCTTGGTCTTTCCTTTTATGACCTTGACATTTTTTAAGAGTTTATGTCTGTTTTCATATACAGTTTCCGCCTCCACCCCTTTGTTTTCCTGACACTATTTATCTCTCGAAAAACCCACATATGACCTAGAGAATTTCCCACGGCCTGGACTTTGTTTACTGCATGCTCATGGTGTTCCTCTGCATGCTCATGGTGTTCCTCTGCATTTTCTGCAGATGGACATCTGGATTCAAGGACTGGATCGGACTCTTGTTTGAGCCCTTTGGCAAGATCTAAATTTGTTTTTAATACAGAACAATCCTCTTTCTGTATTACCCCATGCCATTGGCCTGTTGAAGACTGTTCTTCTTTAGAGTCAGCTAGTCTTCCAAGCCTCAGCACCAGCTCCCTAAGCAGGGGTGATGGTGTGGAGCCTTGTCCCT
Organism: Paguma larvata; assembly: GCA_030068075.1. Classification (NCBI taxonomy): domain Eukaryota; kingdom Metazoa; phylum Chordata; class Mammalia; order Carnivora; family Viverridae; genus Paguma; species Paguma larvata. Next base: position 53,516,106 of record CM057830.1, on the reverse strand, counting down.
AAGTGAGTCCCAAATACAGGCTAAAATGGAAATGAGGAAGTGAAGCCCTCATTCCTCTCTCTGACTTCTGTCTCTTACTTTTTTGTAACTTCATGCCCAATGAAGCAAATTGAGTTGTAGATTTGTTTTTATTTTTGTTTGTTTTTCACATCTGAAGTCTCTATGCTTCTAAAGGGGTAGGGACTATATCTAATTTGTCATCGCCTCTGCCCCTAAGGCCCTTAGTATTGAATTAATGATCAGTGAGTATTTTATTTGGAGATCTTGTGATCAGGATGGTTTCTTATGGATAATGAAATCACAGGAGCCCTATGGAGTCGTATAACCTGGAGAATTGAGTGGGGGCCAAGAAGCTGTGCAGAAAGAGAAGATAAGGCACACATTACAAAAAGGGAGAGGAAGAATGAGAGAAAGGAAAGGCAGATGTTGACCTTTGAGTTGGTTTGGCAAAAGATGTGGAGCACCTGCTCCACTCCAGGTCTTCCTGCTAATTGGATAGCAGCCTGGCCCTTGAGCAAATGCTAGCACTCGGGTATTGCAGCATCTTACCCCACATAGGTGTTGACATCCTTAGGATTGAGGGTAAGGACTAGTCTCTGGCAATATAGGGGAGACTAGCATACTGTCTTTCCATAATAGAATTTTCTGAGCCTACATTTCCCTCTCCATATTCTCTAATCTTTCTATTGTCTTCTCCTGGATTAACTTTTAATATTTTGTGCATTTCCCCTCTATTTCCTCTCATTGCTCTGAGAAAAAGGAGGTAAGATGTCGAGAAGACACTCAGGCTACAGAGCTGATCCATACATATATTTTTCTTTTTAGCAGCAAATCCCATCCCTCGCTTTAGTGTTTAGAATTTATGTACTTCCATATGATAATAGTTGTATTCTTTATATTCATTGATTGAAGATATGTAATAAACTCAAGCACTATGGGTATACATCATGACAGTATACAACATGACATTTGAAAAAATATATGCAAACATATTTATTCATTCTATTTTTATAAATGCTTATTTTCATTTAGTTTTGAGCGAGAGATAGAGGCAGAGAGAGGGAGACAGATAATCCCTAGCAGGCTCGTCAGCACAGAGCCTGATGTGGGGCTTGAACTCATGAACTGCGAGATCATGAACTGAGCCGAAGACCAGAGTCAGACGCTTAACTGACCGAGCCACCCAGGCACCCCTTATTTATTCATTCTAGACAGTGTTTGGGTCGTGTGAGAATTTCCAGAACCCTTGTGATAAGTTACTCCCCCACTCCTCAGAAGTTTGCCACTTACAGGTTGGAAACAGTGGCTGTTAACTTTTTTCAAATTGGAAATTTATTGTTTTTCTTTATAAAGATTATCCACATAAATCACAAATATGTCAGACTACTCAGGCATGCATAAAGGGAACAAAAGTCATTCACGATCTCATCACCCAGAAATAACCAGTTAATATTAACATCCTGGTATTTCTGTTTCTTGATTTTTTTTTCTGTACAAATATAGACATAGTGTCACTGTGAAATTTGGGCTCTTGAGTCCAACATATATAGGTCTGTATCTAAGCTCTGTCACTCCAGTACTATGGCAAATAACTTTTTCTTGCTTAGTTTCCTTATCTGTAAAAACATAAGTATAATACCTACTACCTACACCATAGAGTTGTCATGAGGATATAATAATTAATGTAAAGCACTTTGCTCAGTGCCTTGCTCACATATATGCTTACATTTAAAGTTCAGTGAAGTGTTAGTTATTATATATAATTTTTTAACCAAACTATTATTACTATTATTACTCATATTCTATGTACTGTGTTGTAACCTGCTTCTTCACCCAGCAGTATATCGTGGACATTTTTCATGTCAATTTTCCTCTCTAACATCATACATAGCATTTCATTGTATGGATATGGCATGATTCATTCAACTAATCTCCTATTATAGAGGAAGCATGAGTTTTCAGACATGCCTTTTCCATTATCTGGTCAGACTTCTAGGTCCTCTAATAATGAAAAGTCCCTGATCAGACACCCTCATGTATCGGCAGCTTTTTCAGTGGCATTGCTCAGTTTCCTTTATTCCAATAGTTTTTAGGATTTACTAATACAAAAAGCGGGACACTTTCTCAAGCCTTTGTCAACCTGGGAGGTGTCCAGGTAGCCTGGCCAGCAGAATCAGCCTGTCTCTCTAAGGAGATGACTAGGTCTGAAGAGAGGGCTTGACCCTTTTCTCCAAACAATTCAGGAAACAGAGTTTCAAGAAGGCCCCTCCTAAATCCTACTAGACCCAGTGGAGCTGCTGCTTAGATTCACCTCAGGTCAAGCTCAGGGTATTTAAACAGTATTTAAAGCCAGGTCCAGGGCTGTGATGATATGTGGGAAAGTGGAACTTGTAAGCTGGGGATCACTGAAATCAGCCTTTACCCAGGAAAAAAACGAGGGTAAGAAATCTGTTTTCTCAATACGTTGGTTTCTATGCTTTCATATTGTTTTCTTTTATTTTTGAGAAAAGAAATTGATTAATTAATTAATCTAGTCTCACCTGAACTAAGGGTGAGAGTGATTGCAGTTTCCTAGACTAGGGATTTTTCTTGGTATCTGGGTATTCCTGGCCACCCTGAATTATATAGAAGGAAATGGAGTGATGGCCAAAAGAAATTAGGAAACCTGGGAATGCGAGAGCTGGTTGTTTCTAAGCATACTGATCCTTTCTTTTCTTTCTCTTTTTTGTTATCATGACCTCACAGAATTACTCATAATCCTTGGCTAATGACACACTCTTATCATTGTTTTATGATGTCCCTCTTCTCTATCTCTATAGACAGATAGATCTGTCTATATTTTTTGATTCATGTTCTTTCAGTAGGGATTTCCCTCTTGGGCACTACACATGAGAAGTACTGTTTTGTCCCTGGGTCACAACTCAGCAGTTAATTTGTCTGGTCTTGGCCCTCACTTCCTTTTCAGAGGCCTGAAGATATCTTCTTGATGCCAGAGGTTTGTTAATAATGTTCTTCTTTCCCTTTTCCTCAGTCCCTGGCCTGAGGATCTATCAGAGCACCATCAAATTCTCAAGTGAGTTCTGTAACCATAGGGTGTTGACAGCAAATAACCAAAGCAGGTCATGGAGAAGGATAGACAGACATCAATATTTCCCCAAGACAATTCCTAGTCATATGGAGATCTAGATATCAGAAACAAGCTGAAGTTCTGAGATCTGGGACATCAACTACATGTGGAGGTCAAGGCAAGAATAAACCAAAAGGCAAGGCCATTCCAAAGAGTGACATGGCCAGTGGAAACCATTCAGTTCTAGTCCTAGGTCAAAGGTGAGTGGGGATCAGAAGAACAAGTGATCTTGACCTCTCTGTCCAGGTGATGAGAACAATCAGACAGAGATCTTGCCATTTCCCTGCCTTCTTTAGCGTGCTGGTCTAGCTGCTCATGCAGTGTCACTAACTAACCTCAGCTTATTCCCTATGTGACATTGCCTGCCCCTGGCTATCTGCCTATTCCTTCCTTCTAATCCTGTTTTGCAATCTAAACAATTGGATGAATTCATGTTATATGACGTGTGCAGAAATAGCTGAGCTGGGGGTGGTGGGGATCAAGGATTTGTTTAGTACAGTGTGATAGCTGCGGGAATGAAAATCAGAGTTTGCAAAGAAAGAAACTGTCATATTCAGAATATGGTAAGAAATATGCTAACTGAGAAGCTGCTTCAGTTTCTCTAATGTCATTAGACTCTGAGCAACTAAATCCATCAGTCTGAAGAGAAACGGTTTATTGACCACAAACTTTCTGGTGTCTATGCACCCTCAAGGGATTCTTTCTAACTCACAAGTCCAGGCACAGGTAACAGCCATTTATCTCGGACATTATATACCTGATACGGTAGTTTACCCCCACTGGCCCCTTGATGTTGCTGAACGATATTACTTTCCCACCCTTTTCATCTTTGGTGCCACACAGACTACTGGAGTCATAAAGAATCATAAAATTCTTCATCTTATCTTTTGGGAGAAGCTAGCTGATGTGGCTTGCCTGTTTCAAGGCCCCACCTGTATCTTACAACGTATAGTACACTTGCCAAAGTTACTGTAGCTGCTGGATATGGGTACTGTGGTTACTGTAGCTGATGGAGGGTTTCCCAGTCCACTTCTGGGTAGTGGTGAATTATATCAGCTTGTATTGTCCTGAACCTGTTATGAAAAACAAAACTTCGTGTATGGTTTATTTAGCTTATGGGAATGAGAGAAATGCCTGTCATGGCCCAACGCCATGACCTGCTCACATTTAGAAAGCAGGGAGATCCAGGAGGGGCCAAGATCTACAAGCTGAACCACAAATTGCAAGCTCCAATGTCTCTAGGGAACAGAGGTACTCGAAATGAGGAAACAGGCTGAGAGTTACAATAGAGAATGGTGGGGATTTTGGTGAACTAGAAAGGGCTTGCTCTTTCTAAAGAACCTCAATGGCACCTGGCTGACTCGGTTAAGCCTCCGACTTCGGTTCAGGTCATGATCTTGCTGTGCCCAAGTTTGAGCCCCACATCAGGCTCTGTGCTGACAGCTCAGAGCCTGGAGCCTGTTTCGGATTCTGTGTGTGTCTCTCTCTCTGCCACACCCCCCCCCCACACTCTGTCACTCTCTCTCTCTCAAAAATAAATAAGCATTAAAAAAGAAAATAAAGAACTTCAAAATTGGTTTATCCAACTTTTTTGGTAAAAAAGTTCAAACATACAAGAAAGTTGAAAGAATAGAATAATACACACCTGTATATCATCTACCTCTTCAATTCAACGATTGTCAATACTTTGCATACATATTTATTTTATCTTTCTATGTTTTAATGTATGTGCATATGTGTGTGTATGTGTGTGTGTGTTTTCTTTTTCTGAACCATTTTAAAATTTAAAAACAGCAATCACTGTACTGTCTAAAAGAAACACTACTGCAAACAGATTTGGCCCAAGGGCTGCTAATTTGTCACTATTGGGGAAGAACTGGTATGAAGAGCACACATCCAGTAGTCCAGTCAACATCAAGAAATCTGACACGAAACAGGGTGGACCAGCAGAGAGAAGCATGGGCTTCCAGCTTCATGCTTTTCAGATTTTTTCTTTGTATTATTGTGAAATATATCACATGTATAAAAGAATTGAAAGAATAATGATAGGAATGCATGTGTATATACTGCCCAGCTAAAGAAATAGTATGCTGCCAGTAGTGTCGAAGGCCCTTACATACCTCTCCCTAATATTCCCCTCATCTCCTCCCCCACCATAAAAAAACTATTATACTTATGAGTTTGTCTATTATTCTCTTACTTTTATTGGTAGTTGTATCATATACGTATGTGTGTGTCCCTAAACAATAAAACATCGTTTAGTTTTGCATATACACACACACATATTGTGTGTGTGCATGTGTATGTATGCATGTGTGTATATAAAATATGATATTCTGCTGTGGCTTGATTGTTTTCACTCAACACTAAGATTTTGAGATTAATCTTTGTTGATGTCTGTAGCTCTGTTTTCTATATTCTATTGTATGAATATGGATGGAAATATCATGATTTATTCATCCATGCTCTTATTGATGGACATTTGGGTTGTTTCCAGCTTGTTTTTTTTATTATAAACCATGCTTTCCAGAACATTTAAAAAAATTTTTTTAATGTTTACTTATTTTTTTAAGGGAGAGCCAAAGAGCAAGAGGGGGAGGGGTGGAGAGAGAGGGAGACACGGAATATGAAGCAGGCTCCACGCTCCGAACTGTCAGCACAGAGCCTGATGCGGGGCTAGAACCCACCAACCATGAGATCATGACCTGAGCTGAAGTCAGACGCTTAACCAACAGAGCCACCCAGGCCCCTAAACTTCCAACATTCTTATACATGTCTTCTGGTGCTCATGTGTAAAAGTTTCTCTAGGATATATGTCTCAGAGCGGAACTGCTGAATCATAGGTTCTGTGCACATTAAGTTTAACTTTGACCGAGTTTTTAATTTTGGCCAATCAGTTTAGTGTTAAATGCTAGTGACCTTGTTGTGGTTTTAACTTGCATTTCCCCAATTATCTAAAGAGGTTGAACATCAGTTCATATATTTATGGACCATATTTCTTCTGGAAAATATCTGCTATGTCTCTTACTCACTTTTCTGATGCTCATTTTTCTTTTACTGCATTGTAGGAGCTTTTTGACATAGTCCATATACCAATTCATTGTCAGGTTCTGTGAATGTTGTACCAATTTGTGGTAAGGTACAGAGGGTATAGCCTTTGGAGCCAGACTGCCTGGGTTCATTTGTTTTTAAATTTTTATTCACTTTTGAGAGAGAGAAAGAGACACAGCACGAGCTGGGAAGGGGCAGAGAAAGAGGGAGACACAGAATCCGAAGCAGGCTCCAGGCTGTCAGCACATGGCCCAATGCAGGGCTCGAACTCACGAAGCGCAAGATCATGACCTGAGCCGAAGTCGGACGCCCAACCAGCTGAGCCACCCAGGCACCCCCAGGCTGGCTGGGTTCAAATCCCAGCTTCACCCTTAACTGTGATCTCAGGCAATTAACTTCTCTGTGCCTCAGTCTCCTTAACCTCTTTTAGCTTCATTTTTCTCATCTGTGGAATACCTAACTCATTGAGTTATTGTGCCAATTACAAGAGTTAACATATGTAAAATACTTACAATGCACTTGGTCTGTAGTAATTAATATAGAGATATAGATATAGACATATAGATATAGATATATAAAATGCTCCTCAAGGGTAGGGATTTTTTGTTTCTTTTGATTTGTTAATTAATTTATCCTAAGAACCATTAACAGTACCTGGGACATAGCAGGTGCTTAATAACATTTGTTGAATGAATGATTTTTTTCTTAGTTTGTAGATTGTCTTTTCACTGTCTTTAGAGATTTTTCAAAGTTATTAATTTTAATGTGGTTGAATTTATCAATCCTTTCCTTTAAGGTTTGTACTTTTTGTGTGTTGCTTAATAAATTCTTCTCTGCTTTGTGGTTATGAAGAGATTTTTCTAAAAATTTAAAAGTTTATTGTTCTTAAAATTTTTATAACTTTGAGGAAAAAGACAGGGATGGAAAACTAGCAGGTTTAGTTACTTACAGACAACTTACTCTTACACCACATGGGGCGCCTGGGTGGCTCAGTTGGTTAAGCATCCGACTTCAGCTCAGGTCATGATCTCATGGTTCATAAGCTTGAGCCCCATGTCAGGCTCTGTGCTGACAGCACAGAGCCTGGAGCCTCTTTCAGATTCTGTGTCTCCCTCTTTCTGTCCCTCCCCCACTTGTGATTTCTCTCTCTCTCTCTCTCAAAAATATATGAACATTAAAAAATTAAAAAAAAACAAGAAAAAAACCCGTACTCCACAAAAGTTGATCTGAATGCTTTTCAGTCTGTAAATGGGACTGGGCTAAGCCTCTTAGCTCCTCTTCAGTCTCCTTCTCTTATGTTTTTAGTATCAGGACTGAGTCTTCCATCTTAGACCTCCCCTCCTTACCTGTGTTGTCTCATGTTTTCTCCATTTCTTGAAGTAAAATATTAGGAGAAAGACTTAAGGGAAGTCTATTTTATATTTCATCCATTCATTCAGCAAATATTTATTGTGTGCCAACTGTGTTTTAATGCAATGTTCTAAGTACTGCGGTTATAGCAGCAGTGAGCTAGACAAAGTCCCTGTCTTCATGATGCTTATATTCTAGGGAGGGAAGACAACAACAACAAGAGCAACAAAATATATAGCCAAATGATAATACATTCTATGAAGTACAATAAATCAGACTAAGGGGGATGGGAAATGGGCTGCCGTTTTAGGTAGACTGGTCAGAGAAGGCACGTGGCCCTCTAGGGAAAGAGCCATTCCAGACAGAGCATACAGCAACTACGAAACCCCTGAGGCAGGAGCAAACTTGTTCAAGAAATTTATCCAAGAAACAACAAGCAGGTCAGTGTGGCTAGAGTGGAGTTAGCAACAAGTAAAAAAAAAATAGAAAGTAGAGTCATAGAGGTGGTGGTAGTATTAACCATGGTAAGTCTTTGAGGAAATAAATAATTTTGGCTCATCAATGATGCCTGTTGGGTAGAATCAAGGCCTGGAGTGGATTCTTACTATGGTCTCCTGGTCTCTAGTTTATCTTTCCTTCTATACTACTATCCATTTAATCCTTTGAAAATTCCTTTTGTACTTCTCACTTTCAGGTGCTCTCTGTTGCTTGTAAGATAAAGGCCAAGTTACACAGTCTCTAAAACCTCGCCCATGCTGTTCCCTCCACCTGGAACACCCTCCTACTTCTTCTTTGTTCAAGGTCACATGACCAATACAGTCAAGACAAGAAGCCAGTTGTTTTGACTCCCAGTGGTAATAATCAGAATTTGTTAGAACTAGAATGATTGGTATTAGTTAGAATGTGGGTTCAGTGCATGTGACAGAGATCCAAGGTGAAATGTAGGCTAAATAAGGTAAATATGTATTTCCCTGTCTTTTGGACACCATGAGATGTCTGAACTGTTGTACAGGTCTACTCAATGAAGCTGTCAAGGGCCCAGGCCCCTCCATCCCTTCATTTGAGTTGTCTTCATTTGCATCATCAAAAATGGCTCATCTCCCTGGACTATTGTAGCAGCCTTCTAATGATCTCCATGCTTTGGTATTCACCGTTTTCAATTCTATTTTTCACAAGGCAGCTAGAGGAAGTCTTCTAAACTGCAAACCAGATTTTGCCATTCCCTTGTTCAAAACCAATGATGAAGATCTTCCAGTGATGGAGATCTGGAGACACAGATATGGAGTGATTTCCAGGATATATTTAAGTGAAAAAAGAAAGATACAGAATAGGGACGCCTGGGTAGCTCATTTGGTTGAGTGACCAACTTTGGCTCAGGTCATGATCTTGCAGTCCATGAGTTTGAGCCCCCCATTGGGCTCTGTGCTGACAGCTCAGGGCCTAGAGCCTGATTCGGGTTGTGTGTCTCCCTGTCTGTCTGCCTCTCCCTCACTCACGCTGTCTCTCTCTCTCTCAAACAAAATGAGTAAACATTAAAAAAATAAAAAAAAGAAAGATACAGAATAGCATATACAGTAATGTAACCTTTTATCAAGAAGGAAGGGACACAAATACATCCATATACATACAAATATATACATGCAGATGTTTCTAATTGTAAGAAGCCCTCTAGAAAAAACCCTCAAAATATCAAAAATGCTTGCCTGTAGGCAGAGAGAAGGAACAGGTCAGAAGGGGTTGGGGTTGAAAGTGAAATTTATCAATATACTTCATTATGTGAGCTAATAAGTGTGGATGGAATGATAGAAATAGAAAAACATTACTGTACAGCCTCTGATGAAATAATTGTGTCCTGCAATGACCGTCATTGACTGCTAAGACCACGGTGTGAAAGGTTGATGTGGAATGTTATGATGAAAATATTAGGTTATTGGCACACATATTTTGGGTCGACCTTAGAAGCACTATAAGGAAGATAATCCCAATGTACAGTCCCTACTTATACTTATCTTTAAAGTATTCTACCCTCCAAAGGTGAACCTGAATCTAAACAAGCCTCTGGCTAGCTTCCAGTTTATAGGAAATAGGAGAAATAAAAGAACAAGTTAAAAGACACTATGAGGAGGCTAACAGACAAATCCAGAATATAGGACTTTATATAGGATGGTGATCTAAGTTTCTTTTTTTTTTAACTTTTAAAATGTTTATTTATCTTTGAGAGAGAGAAAGAGAGGGAGAGTACAAGTGGGGGAGGGGCAGAGAGAGAAAGGGATACACAGAATCTTATACAGGCTCCAGGCTCCAAGCTGTCAGCCCAGAGCCCATTGCGGGGCTCGAACTCACAGACTGTGCATGACCTGAGCCGAAGTCGGATGCTTAAATGACTGAGCCACCCAGGTGCCCCAGTGATCTAGTTCCTTAAAGAAGTCAATGCCATAAAAAAAATGGGGGAATAGAGACGGAGTGCTGCTCTAGATTAAAATAATTTATTTAAAATAATTTAAAATAGAGCCCAAATGTCAACTGACTGATGAATGGATAAAGAAGATGTGAGACACACACACACGCACACACATACATACAATGGAATATTAGCCATCAAAAAGAATGAAATCTTGCTTTTTGCAACAACAGGGGTGGAGCTAGAGGGTATTATGCTAAGTGAAATAAGTCAATCAGAGAAAGACAAATACCATATGATTTCACTCACATGTGGAACTTAAGAAACAAAACAGATGAACATGTGGGAAGGGGAAAAAAAGATAGGAAGCAAACCACAAGAGACTCTTAATGATAGAGAACAAACTGAGGGTTGCTGGAGGGTGATGGGTGGGAGATGGGCTAGATGAGTGATGGGTACGAAGGAGGGAACTTGTTATGATGAGCACCAGCTGTTTTATTTAAGTGATGAATCACTGAATTCTACTCCTGAAACCAATATTGTACTGCATGTTAACTTACTGAAATTTAAATTTTAAAAAAAGGACTATAGAAAAAACACAATAAATAGAAATTATAAATGAATAAAATAATTGAAAATATATTTACATCATAAACCATCAATAAAAAGCATTTTGAGGGGCATCTGCGTGGCTTAGTGTCTGACTTTGGCTCAGATCATGATCTCCTGGTTCATGAGTTCAAACCCACATGTTGGGCTCTGTGCTGACAGTGCAGAGCCTGCTTGGGATTCTCTCTCTCCCTCTCTCTCTCTGCCCCTCCCCCACTCGTGCTTTTTCTCTCTCAAATAAATAAACTTAAAAATTTAAAAAAAACCTTTTGAAAGCAATAAGGGAAATTTGACTATGGAGTAACTTTTAGATGGTACTAAGGAATTATAGTTAATTCTTTAGGTGTGATAATAACTTTATTGGTATCTAAGAAAATAGTCATTATTTTAGATGTGACCCACATAAAGGTGAAATTTACTTTACAACGCTTCAGCTAAAAAAACACCTTTGGAATAGACGAAGCAAGCAGCAGCATTTTTTTTTGAAATTGATTTACTTATTTGAAATAATCTCTCCACCCAACATGGAGCTCAAACTCACCACCCCAAGATCCAGAGTTGCAAGCTCCACCAACTAAGCGAGCCAGGAAGTGGCAGTGTCATGACAACTGTCGAATCTAGGTGATAGTTTGTAAAAGTTCACTATACAATAATCTCTAGTTTTATATATGTTTACAATATTCCATACCAAAAATGATTGTAACCCTTCCAACAACTCCTCATCTCACATAGTAGAATATCCAAAAGCATCACATTGGCCTACGGGGTCCTACTTGATCCAATTCCTGTCACTTTTCTCACCTTCCCTTCTCTTCTCTCCCTGTTCATTCCACTCCATCCAGTTATCAGGAAATCTTGCTGTTCCCTGAACCTGCCAAGTCGATTTCCTCTCAGGCTTTTGTCCTTACTGGTTGCTCTGCTGGGACAGTTTTTTTCCCAACGTTAACATGACTGGCTTCCTCACCTTAGTCAGATCTCTATTCAAATAATACCTTTCCAGGGAAGACCTCCTTTACCAGCCTAGTTATAGTAGGACTCTCCATCACACACTGATCCCTTATTGGCCTTAATTTTCTTCATGGCACGTATCACTATCTGATGGTGTTGCTTGCTTGCTCATTTATCTGTGTCCTCCAACTAAGATGTAGGCTCTGAGACGGCAGGGTCTGTTTTATTCAGTGCTACAATGCCAGCATCTAGAACAGTACTTGTCACATAGAAAGAACTCCCTAATCAGTATAGTAAAATATTGAAAGAATAGTGTTATGATAGCTTGAAAGCACTAGCAATGTGAGACAAATAACAATTTAGGCTGACACATTTGCTGAACTGCTAATCCTCTAGGAACAACCTGTGCCATAATGACCTGTATATGTCATATGGTGTGAGAGATCCTGGGGGTAAAAAGTGAGGCATCTCCCAGACTCTGCTTGTCTTCAGGGAGGACTTGTTTGCACAGATGCTTTTGGGCTGTGTCACCTGGTTTACCTCCAGGAAGTTAGGTTTGTCAAGGGGGTGGAGTCCCCTCCAGCTATTCCTATAAACTCTCAGTTTTCTGACTCACCCATTCCTTTGTCCTAGGCCAACCTTAAGCTGAATTTTCTTCCAGTTACTGGGGAAGAGAGAAAAGCTTATTATTAAGATAAAGCTCTACCAGGTCCTGAGATCCAGAGATTAAGCTCTAAAAATGTCTTAGTTTTTTTTCCTCAGACCTTATGTCTTGAGACTGGTGATTTTTGTTGTGGAGGTCCAAAAATGGTGGGTTCTCCAGGGTAGTCTTGGGCCTGGGGGCAGCAGTGAGTCTGGAGGTTTTTTCCCTCATCCCAGCAAGGAACATTCTCCATCTATTTTCCCTCCAACCCCTCTCCATTGTCTCTCCTGATGCTTTCATTATGCAGCCACTGAACAGTACTGAGCTTGGGTCTGTGGCATGTGAGAGAAGTCTGTTCAGGGATGCCTGTGCAGAGACCCCAATCAATTCTTCAGCTCAACAAATTCTGACGGACCTTGACTTTGCTGCACACTCAGACAATAGTGTTGTGCCATCGAGTTGGGGTCTTGCTTTGTCCTAGAAAGCACCAGGACCAAGGAAAAATCTTTCAGCCCTCTTATTTGAGTAACTTCCTATTGCATCCTAGCTAACACCAGTACTATTCTATTTTAATATTCAATATTTATAGTGTGTTTTAACATCTACTTGTGCTAATTCCTCCACATTACTCCTAGTTTTCAAAAATTGCCTATTTTTGACTGTTTATTCTTTTGGGTGAATTTTAGAATAGCTTTCTTTTTTTAATGTTTATTTTTTAGAGAGAGAGGCAGAGAGAGAGAGAGAGAGAGAGAGAGAGAGAGAGGCAGAGAGAGACACACACAGAGAATCCAAAGCAGGCTCCGACCTGGGGCTCCATCTCACTGTGAGATCATGACCTGAGCCGAAGTCGGATGCTCAACTGACTGAGCCACACAAGCGCCCCTAGAATAGCTTCATTTTTTTTAAGTTTATTTATTTATTTTAAAAGGAGAGACCATGAGTGGGGGAGAGGCGGAGACAGACAGGGAGAGAGAATCCCTGTATATGCTTTTAGCATAGAGCCTTATGCAGGCCAGAACCCACAACCAGTGAGATCATGACTTGAGCTAAAACTGAGTTGGATGCTTAACTGACTGAACCACACAGGTGCCCCTAGAATAGCTTTCTTAAGTGCTAAACAAAACTATTAGGATTTTAATTGGAAGTGCTTTAAACATTCAACTTAATTTGGAAATAACTAATAATTTTTTTGAAATAATGAATAATTAGTTTCACAATATTGAGTTTTCTCATCCAGGAACATGGTTTATCTCTCCATTTATTTACCCATTCCTTTATATACTTCAATAAATTTTTGTACATCTTTTTCCTATTATACTTCCTAATTGGTTACTATTAGTATACAAGAAAAATTGATTTTGCATATATTGTTTGGTATTTAGCCACTTGACTGAACTCTCATCAATTGTTACAATTTCTCAGTTTATTTTCTTGAGTTCTAAATGTAAACAATCATATTGTTTGTGAATACCTTGTAGCCTACTGGTTCCTGGACCAAGCTTGGGCATTAAGCTATCATAAGATAAATTCATATCCTATTGGTGCAATATAATATGTTGTAATTCCTGAAAATTCATCTCACACTGTAAAAATACCAAAATTAGTAATGAAAATTAATAAAAAGAAAATCCAAATATATGTCTTTTTAAAACTCTCATAACTATATAAAACAAAACACTAAATACAAATGCTGCATCATAAATGTTTCTTTTGGGGTGTTATTTTTCCTCATGGGCTAGCCTCAGATGTCCATTGTGAATATATGAAATACCACTGAATTGTACACTTAAAAGGGTACATTATATGGTACGTGAATTATATTCCAATTAAAAAAATAAAAATATAAGTATTTGAAGTTCAAAATGAAGCTGTCATATTTTTCTGCTGAATATTCCTTAAGTAAACATCAGCATTCTTCATTCCTCTTAGGACCTTCAAGTACATTTTAAAATAGGGTCATCTTTCTGGAATGTTTTTGTTGTCAGTGAGATGTGTATTGACTCATGACAAATATTTGGAGCAGGATAATTTCTGGAGCATTTCTAACAGTAACCCTTTGCTCTCCTATTTCAATGAAATCTTTATGACTGAGTGTCTTGGAGAATCTAACAGTTCAATCACCTATGATTTATAGCCAGGCCTTGATTTGTATTTCTTGGTATTGTAGATTTGTGATAGCATAAGATTACAAAAAGCCCTGTTTCATTGATATTAAACGTCTGTTTGGAAATAGTAGCTTTCCTCTTCAATGATTTCAGTTAACTTTGCCAGGAATTTCATTAATGCTTCTACAGATAACCCCTCCCTCAATTCTGTTATTACAACAAAAAATTCTCTTCCTGTACCTATTAAACCAGAGGTGTACTTTGTTCAGGATAAAATGTTTTCCTTTAATATCTCACTCTGCCTATTTTTATGTGTTATTGAGAGACAATATTTTTGTTAAAATTGTTGCTTAACTTATTTTGTGTAATGGAGTCAAAAGTCAAAATATCATATTTTAGTTTTAATTTATACCTTTTCTTGGTTTTTAAACTGATTTGGCATTTCTTTTCTCATATATTACAGAAAGTGAAAAAAATTAGTTGTTAAGCCACTATAATGTAATTTATTACAGTTATACTACTAAACTTATATAATTCATAACAGAAAAATTTGGTAAATTCAAGTTCACCAAAAGTAAAGACATTTTCTCTGTAAAAAATTCTGTTAAGAGGATAAAAAGACAAGCTACAGACTGGGAGAAAGCATCTGCAAACCATATATCCAACAAAGGACTAGCATCTAGACTATATAAAAAACTCTCAACAGTAAAAATCTGAAATGGGCAAAAGACATGCAGAGACATTTCGATGAAGATGGTATATTCCATGTCAAAGACCTTCATCTCTGGGCACCTGGGTGACTCAGTCGGTTAAGAGTCGGACTTCAGCTCAGGTCATGATCTCATAGTTCGTGAGTTCAAGCCCCGCATGGGGCTCTGCTGACAGCTAGGAGCCTGAGCCTGCTTTGGAATCTGTGTCTCCCTCTCTCTCTGCCCCTCCCACGCTCATGCTCTGTCTGTCTCTCTCAAAAATAAATAATAAACATTCAAAAAAAATTTTTTTAAACACAAAGACCTTCATCTCAAATAAACACATTATCAGCCACAATAAAATAAAGAGTCAGGCTGCCTCAACCTTGAGGTTCCCCTTTTAGAAAGCCCTGGGTGACTTAGATAAGTGACTGAGTGACCCTGCATTTCCCTCCCCAAGTTTTAATTCCACTCTTATGTCTTAAATTCACCAATTAAGAATGAACTTGCAAAGCTCTAGGCATCCCACCCTTGATTCCAGTAAAGGCAGAACTGCAGGTCTGCATGTTCTTCGTCTTTACCTATGACCTCACTGTGTGGCAACTGGTGTGCTGTGTACTCTCCAGAACCTGAGTAATAAATCTTTTTTTCAAAGTTCCCTGATGGTTGTTGCTGAGGTGTGTCATGCAATCATAATAAAAACCACAAAAGCTGGGCTGGCCACAACATTGGCTCCACGGGGAAATGTCTTTGTGGGATCACCACAAGTAGTCTGGGCCCAGGTGAGTGTCCCCAGGCATTTCTAGCCAGAAGAGACTGATCCAAAGCAAAAATGCAAATTAAAACTACAATGAGAGAGGCACCTGGGTGGCTCAGGTGGTTAAGCGTTGGGCTTCGGCTCAGGTCATGATCTCGCGTTTTGTGAGTTTGAGCCCCGCGTTGGGCTCTGTGCTGATAGCTCAGAGCCTCAAGCCTCCTTCAGATTCTGTGTCTCCCCCTCTCTCTGCCCCTCTCATGTTCATGCTCTGTCTCTCTCTGTCTCTCAATAGGAAGTAAAAACGTTAAACAAAAACTACAATGAGATATCACTACATGTGTATTGGAATGACTAAAATGAAAAAAAAAAAAGAAAAGAAAACAGTGATGGGGCACCTGGGTGGCTCAGTCCGTTTAAGCATCTGACTCTTGGTTTCGGCTCAGGTCATGATCTCATGGTTTATGGGCTCAAACCCCACGTTGGGCTCCATGCTGACAGCAAGGATCCTGCTTGGGATTTTCTCTCTCTCTCTCTCTCTCCCCCTCCCATACTCACACTCTCTCTCAAAATAAATAAATACACTTAAAAAAAAACAGTGATAATACTAAATACTGGCTAAGATGCCTCATATATTGCTGATGGCAACGGTGGCACAGCTACCCTAGAAAATAGTGTGAGTTTCCTATAAAACTAAATGTGCAATTACCTTATATTCCAGCAATCGCACTCCTAGGCATTTGTCCCAGAGAAATCAAACATCCCATTTATACAAAACTTTGTACATAGATGTTAATAGCAGCTTTACTTGTAATAGGCAAAAACCAGTAACAATCCAGATGTCCTTCAATGAGTGAATGGTTAAACAAACTCTGGTGCATTCAGACCATGGAATCTTACTCTGCAATAAAAAGGAATGAACTATTGATACATGACAACTTGGATGGATCTTCATTAAGGGCATTATCCTTAGTGAAAAAAACCATTCTCAAAAGATTACATATTGTATGATTCCATTTATGTAATATTCTTGAAATGATAAAGCTAAAGAGATGGAGAATATATCAGTGATTGCCAGGGCACAGGAATGAAGGCGGAGGTGTGTGATTATATAGGTGAGATATGAGGTAGTTACTCTATGGTAATGAAACAGTTCTATGTCATGATGGTCATACAAATCTATATATTTTTTGATGTTTATTTTGAGAGAGAAGGAGAGAGAGAGCTAGAGTATGCTCGTGAGCAGGGGAGGGGCAGAGAGAGAGAGGGAGAGAATCCCAAGCAGGCTCTGTGCACAGAGCCCAATAGGAGGGCTTGATCCCATGAACTGTGAGATAATGACCTGAGCCGAAATCAAGAGTTGGACACTCAACCAACTGAGCCACCTATGCACCCTGGTCACACACATATATACATGAGATCAAATTGCATGTACACACATACACATACACACGTACAAATGAGTGTGCATAAAACTGGTGAAAACTGAGTAAGGCCTGTAGTCTAAACAACAGTATTATACTGATGTCAATTCATGGTTTTGATTTTGTACTCAATTATTTAAGATGTCACCATCGTGGGAAGCTGGGTAAAGGGTCCAATGGACTACTTTTGCAACTTCCTGTGAATTGGCAATCATTTCAAAATAAAAAGTATTTAAAAATATTGTGTTTTTTAAATTCTAGTACAATTATTATTTTTTTTTGAGAGAGAGAGAAAGAGTGGGACAGAGGGACAGAGGGAGAGAGAGAGAATCCCAAGCAAGCTCCAAGCTCAGTGCAGAGCCCAATGCGGGGCTTGATCCCATGACCTTGGGATCATGACTTGAGCTGAAATCAAGAGTTAGTCACTCAACTGAATGAGCCACCCAGGCACTCGGAAACTTTAATACAACTTTTCATACAACCCACAGAGTTTTCCTTAAATTAAAACGCTGATTTTTCATAAACATTACTTTTTCAAGATATAGTTGACCTACTATAAAATTTGCCAGTTTAAGGTGTACAATACGGTGGATTTTAATAATTCACAAGTTTACACAATCACCTTCAGTATCTAATTCCACAACATTTTCATGATCCCTGAAACACCATACCCATTAGTAGTCACTCCCATTTCCCTTTCCCCTAGTCCCTGATAGCCATTAATCTACTTTATGTCTTGGTCTCTGCAAAATATGTTGCATATTTTGGATATTTCACAGAAATGGAATTATGTAATATACCACTTGTGTTTCTGGCTTTTTTCAATTAGCATGATGTTTGCAAGGTTCATCAATATTGTGGCATATATCAGTACTTCATTCCTTTCATGGTTGAATAATATTCCAAGGTATAACTATACCACATTTTGTTTTTCCATCCATCAGTTGATGGACTTTGGGTTGTTTTCATTTTTTGCTATTATAAATAATTGTGCTATGATCATCCATGTACAATTTTTTGTGTAATCATGTATTTTCAAAACTGGGAGTATACATGTAGGAGTGGGACTTCTGGGTCACATGATGACTCTCTGTGTAACTTTTTGAGGAACTGCCAACCTGTATTCCAAAGGGGGTACACCACTTTATATTCCTATCAGTAATGCCTGAGGGTTATAATTTCTGCATATCCTCACTAATATTTGGCATTGTCTATCTTTTTTGTTATAATCACCCTAGTGAGTGTGGAAATGGTATCTCGTTGTGGTTTGATTTGCATTTCCCTTATGAATAATAATTTCGAGCACCTTTTCATTTGTATATCTTATTTGGAGGAATGTCTATTCAAATCATTTGCTCATTTTGAATTGGGTTGTCTTTTTGTCATTGAGTTGTAAGAGTTCTTTCTAGTATTCTGGATACTAGACTCTTATAAGACACACGGTTTGCAAATTTCTCCTGTTCTGTGGGTTGTCTTTTCACTTTCTTGATACTGTTCTTTGAAGCACAAAAGTGTTTAATTTTAATGAAGTCCAACTTGGCTATTTTTTCATTTGTTGTTTGTGTTTTTGGTGTCATATCTAAGAATACATTGCCAAATCCAAGGCCAGCAACTTTACTCTTATGTTTTTTTCCAATAGTTTTATACTTTTAGCTCTCACTTTAGTTCTGTGATCCATTTTTAGTTAATTTTTATGTATGGTGTGAGGTAGAGTTCCAACTTCATTCTTTTCCTTGTGAATATCCAGTTGTCCCTGCATCATATATTGAAAAGACTATTCTTTCCCCCTATTGAATTGTCTTGGCATCCTTGGCAAAAATCATCACCACACATGTATGGGTTTATTTCTGGATTCTCAATTCCAATATGTTGATATAAAAAGTTTTTTAATTAATAAATTACTTTCCCTGAGGCCTAACCTGGATCCACTCTGAGTAGAATCCATGTCATTTTTGCCCATGCTTATGAACTACTTCAAGAAGGGTGCCATGAACTACTTTAAATTTTCCATATTTAGGAAAATGAAGATGATTAATAGGTTTCCAGGAAGTGAGGAATTGGACATGCAGTGGTATTAGAAAGAACTTCGGATTAGAATTAGCAAGGCCTAGGTTTGAATGCTAGTTCTATCCAAAGCTATGTGGCTTTGGGCAACTTACTTAACTTCTATGAGTTTTAGCTACTGTGAAATGGAGATAATGGAATCTCACAGGGTTGGTGTTAGCATTAAGAGAAAAAGATTGTGAAAATAATGTCATAATCCATGTTACACAGGAGGTACTTGACATAAAGTAGACTCACAGTCTGTGCATGGTCTGTGGCTCTCTTCCTTCTGACCCCCTGTGTGGGGTCAGGAGAGATGGGCTACTCAGTGGGTACCTGTGCCAGTTCTCATGGTTTTGCTTCTGTATCCTACACTGTGTGGCAGTTCTGGTTCCTCTCCCTCACCTTTTCTGTCAGAGGAAGTATAAAGGGTGTATGAAGAAGAGGAAAATGGCTCTTCACAGACCAGCTTTCTGGCCAGGTTTGAGGGCAGTCCAGTCAGTGAACCACAGAAATTAGAAAATAGTCATAGCCTGCTTTATATATCTAGATCTTTATTTTTAACTTTTTAAAGTTTATTTATTCATTTCGAGAGAGACAGAGAGAGCGCGAGCAGGGGAGGGGTAGAGAGAGATGGAGAGAAAGAGAGAATCCAAAACAGATTCCACAGGGTCAGCACAGAGTCCAACGTGGGGATTGAACTCACAAACCATGAAATCATGACCTGAGCCGAAATCAACACTTGGACGCTTAACCAACTGAGCTGCCTGGGCAGTTCTTTTATTTTCATAGGAGAAACAGCATAACTGCATGTTGAAAGCTTTTGCAGTGTAGAAATGTGTCACAACTGAGGGAATCCTTTCTGTTTGGATCAGGAACTACAGTTCAGGTCCCTGGTTTACCTTGTTGTGTTTCCCAAATTGAAAGGAGGAGGAGAAAACACACTATTTCTGTTCTCGACAAGGCTTCTAAGCCTAAATCTAAAGACTGATGGTGCACTAAGGCTTGGTAAGGGGGAGCAGTGATGTTTTTGGCTTCTCGTTCCTTTGATCAGAGGGGTGACTGGAGTCAGGGGGCAAAAAAAAAAAATCTTTGGATTCAAAAGACTCTGCTTTCTATAGTGGGTTGTTGCCTACTCTTCCCCTGCCTCTCTGGTTCCTTCCATGAAACCAGATTCATTAAGTACTCTCTGGCTTGGTTGGCCTCCCTCATGCCTCCCTCATGCCTGAGATCCTCCCCTCTCCCTAAATTCTTCCTTCTGGGTGACCCTATTTGGATCCCTCAATGCTTTAGGACTTTAGTAATGGAGGAATCTAGTTCCTGTTATACAATTGTCAGCTCCTGGGTCTCGGGAAAGCCATACTGAAGTTTGTGCTGATCAAACAGCTTGCGCAGGGCACTGATGTAGAGTGCATGGTACTTGTCCACTGTCTTCTTGTTTGGCTTCTTAATCCTGGGGATTGGCAGGGGCTCCCCAACTATGGAGAAGGAGAAGAGACAAGCATCTGAGCCTCCGTTCCTCAACTCAAATTACCCATCCCTCAGAAGGATCCACATACTGAAACTCGGTATCCGTGTCTCCTCCCTTTCTTCTGTTCTTTCCCTCTGCTCTAGCCCCATCCCATCCTGTATTCTCCAAATACCTAATCTCATGAATGCTGAAGAGAATGAGAGTAAGCTCAAAAGAGTGCTGAAGGAACAAATGTGAATAATGATGCTCTCGTGGCAGCTATTGAAAGGCCACAACTCTTATCTGTGTAGTTGTCCTGCCCACCCTGCCCTGAGCCGCACCCACTGGAATTCCCATTGCCCATCCCAGATGTGCGTTGGGTCTCCTGGACTTGGTGGATGACCTGGGTGGGGGGAAATCAATGACCAGAGTGGCCCAGAGGTATTGGATAGCTTACCAACAGTGGTAATGGGCAGATTGAAAGGAAGGAAGCCCCAGGATTCTCGAGTGAGGCCCCGGCCATGGAATGTACAGAAATTTAGTCCCAGGATTTTTTTGAATGTTTCCTGGAAGGTTTTTTGAAAGAACCTTATCCATGTGCCCTCAGGGAAGGTCTCTTGATTGTGAACCTCATTCTCTCCAAAAGAATAGGAAGGGACAAGGTACGCTCTGCAAAGAAAGGAGCATAAGTATTAACTCTCCCAGGAAGCTCCCCCCAACAAAACCCTCTGCAAGGTGGGAAGCCTTTCCAAACATCCCATTATAGGATAAGAACCCAAGCGCACAAACATCTTCAGCCTTGTGTCTCATTCTTGCCATGTTCCACCCTTTTAAATGAACCCTTTGTGGGGAGCTGCTGCACCTTGTCCTCTCATAAGAAGAAATGAATCTTAGGCAATCTAACTGCCTTCACTGCACGCAGCATCCAGAGTGATCTTCCTAAACTGCATATCTAGTTATTCCTCTCTAAAACTCTTCTAGAGATCCTCACTCTGTATCATGCTGCTTTCCATGGCTTTTGTGCTCTAGTCCCGCCTGCCTGGCAAGTTTCCCCTCTCACCACCCCTTCCTTGCAATCTGCTTAGCTGTTGTTAGTGTGCCAAGTTGCTTCTTGTCTGTGCTTCTTCGTACATTCTGCTCTGTCTGCCAGAAATGCTTCCTTATGTCTTCACATAGCTAATTCTATTGTGCCCTTCAATGCTCAGCTCCAATTTCAGTCTCTTAAAGAAACCTTCTTTGACTACCTCCAATTCCTTCCCCCACAATGTAGATTAGGTACGCTTCATCTACTGCTTCTATTTCTCCACACTGACACTATTCTAACTCAGTTATTCCAGTCATCTCCTTACCTGTCTGCCTCCCTAGTTGTCTGTTAAGCTGATCCAAGGTGGGATCTGTGTCATTCATCTTTGAGTCTCTAGGGCCTCACATAGTGCCTGATACATTATAGGTCAACTGAGTTCTTTCTCCCATTTTGTCTGACTGGCAACTCCTATATTTTAGCTCACAGTTCAGATGTCAGTCACTTATGAAACTTCTACATTGGGAGTGAAAGCTTTTCCATCAATTGTTGTTCCCATAGCACATTGTATATATCTCCATTATAACACATCATTCATCCAACAGATATTTATTGAGTTTTTTTCTATGTGTCAGCACTGTTTTGAGCCTTAGGGACTCATCAGTGAACAAAATGGATTAAAACAATTTCTGTCCTCATGGAGCTTAAATTTTTTTCTTGAGGGAATTCAGACAGCAAACAATAATAACGAAGAAACAAAAACCCAGATATATAAATAAATAAAATTAGTGATATATAAGAGGATGATAAATGCAACAGGAAAAAGTAGAGCAAAATGGTCAGGATAGACCCAATTGAGAAGAAACATTTGAGCAAATACCTGGAGGAGGTAAAGCAATGAGCCAAACAGTTATTTGGAGGAATAATGTTCCAGGCAGAGGGGACAGCTAGAGCAAAGGCCCTAAGCAGGAGTATGTGGCTTGTTTGAGGGATAGCAAGGAGCCCAATGTAGCTCTGACAGAGCAAGCAAGGGTGAGACCAGTGGATGATGAAGGTTGGTTAAGGACTAGATTATTTAGAGTTGTGCAGGTCCTTGTAAAGATTTCGGCTTTTGCCCAGAGTGAAATGGGAGCCATTGAGCATTTGGGGTAGTGACATAATCTCATTTTAATGTAATTATCCTAGCTACAGTTGAGAATATTCTCTTGAATGTGGGGGAGACAGGGGAAGAAGCAGGTAGAGCAGTTAGGAGACTATGTAATAATCTAGGAGAGAGACAGTGCTAATTTAAACTGGGGAGGGGGTCGTAGGTGAGATAATAAGTGGTTGGCTCCTGGGTAGTTATATGTGTGCATATCTGTTGTTCCCATTAGATTGTTAGTTTCTTAAAGGCAAGGACAAGGTTTTATTTATTTTTATATCCTCAATGCCTAGTACTATGCCTGACACACAGTGAGGATTCAGTAACTGCTGAACAAATGCATTCTATTTCTCAAACCAAATTATATGCTCTTTGGGGGCAACAACCATATCTTCTTTATTTTTACAATCCCCGCAACAGCAAGCCCAGTGCCTTCCTTGCCCTGGGTAGTTTCTCTGGGCCTCTCAGTTAATGGGATGATATAGAGTGAAGCTCCACTTCCCCAGACCCCCAGCCTAATACGCTATTTGGGAAGAAGGTAAAGGTCTTTTCCTACTGTTCTTTCTCCAACTTCAAGTAAAAGAAGTGCCTACAAATGTATCTGGAGGCTGAAACACCATTAAGACACAGTGTGAAGGAGGAGAGGGAAGCAATCAGAGGAAAGAGGTAGCCCCCTTTAACAGGTTTCCAAGAGAGGGAACCATTCTGGAGA
This sequence comes from Paguma larvata, assembly GCA_030068075.1. NCBI lineage: Eukaryota > Metazoa > Chordata > Mammalia > Carnivora > Viverridae > Paguma > Paguma larvata. Next base: position 53,492,638 of record CM057830.1, on the reverse strand, counting down.
GGTGCTACAGAGTACCTATGGAACCCTTACAATAGGGCACCAGAACCTGGGGACCCACCCTGTCTTCAGTGCTAACTTCACAAAACCTTTACGTTCTTTAAGATAGATGGTAGAGACTCCTGGTCGGCACAACAGGGCTTCAGCAGCTCCACCCACCACAATAACCACAGCATTGCCTGAGCCTTTTTGGGTCAGCAAATACTTCAAGGCCAGCTCACTCACTGGGCACACACCTGTGAAACCAAAGAGTCAAGTGGCATAACAAAGTTGGTGCCTGAGATTGGGGTGAAGGGTTCCTCTGGGCTCTTCCTGCTGGAGACAGTTGTTTCCTGACTATTGTAAATTGGCTTCCATACGACACCCAGTGCTCATCCCAACAAGTGCCCTTCTCAATGTCCATCATCCACTTTCCCCTCTCCCCCATCCCCCATCAACCTTCAGTTTGTTCTCTGTATTTAAAAGTCTCTTATGGTTTGCCACTCTCACCTCTCTGTTTGTATCTATTTATCCCCTTCCCTTCCTCTATGGTCTTCTATTAAGTTTCTCAAGATCCACATATGAATGAAAATTTCTTTGACCTACACATTCTGGGTTAGCCATAGCCGCAGGTTGGTCCTTAGGGCCAGCTACTTGCCTTGGGGGTTGTGTGCTACTACAGTTGGGGATACCTTGAGTTCCTCTGCCTGCTTCCTCTTAGCTCAATAGTATTTAAGCCCATCCCTTCCTTTTCTACCCATAAACCATAGCCATCTTTGACTCTCCCCAGTCTTACAGCTCTGGAGACTATCCAGAGTTTTATCCCTCAGGGGTGATCAAGACTAGCCACCACAAACCTGCTTTATCCCTAGAGCAACCTGCCAACTGAGAGCCATTGGCTGGGGTTTCTGGAGAGTATGCAGATCCAGGAGCCTGCCTAAGCCAAACTGAAATGTAGATGAACTATGGAATGAGGGTAACACCCTGCTGTTTCACAAAAGTCCCAGAGTCTTTCCTCGCTTCTGCTTTTCACCTTTACTCTAGGCTTACTTTTTATTCTCTATTCAGATGGTAGAAGTTGCTCCCAAGCCTTAGTCATTTGGTTCATGCCAAACTCAGAGGGGAGCAGAACCATCCTCTGGGACTCAGTGGTCCCACCTAGCCCCTCCAGATAAATGGATCTTACCTTTTAATGTTTGGTTTCAGTTGTTTTCTGGTGTCCAGAAGGGTGAATATTCATCCAGAAAGAAGGACATTTGTCACAGTACCCTGACTTAAAGACTAGCATGGGGAAATTGTCCCGGATTCTGATGGATGCCTATCCTTTATTCCTTGACATCTTATGCGAGTTTGAAGGGGTTCCAGGAAATGAAGGTCATGGGAAAGGAGGGTACAAGCTAGTATAAGAGACTTTAAAATGTCTTTAAGAATCTCTGGAATGAGAGCTGCTATGCAAATGGCCAAAATAAGCCAAGTGACATCCCAGAAAGAATCTAGCAAAGTTCATCTGAGCTGCCCCGTTCATGTCTGATTTTTCCTACATTTCAGTTTCATATTTAGCTTTTGCCTTTTGCTTTCCACTTTTGCTTTAATCCTGAACTCAAGCCTTCTGCTTCCTCCTCTGAAAAGATTCCTGGCAACTCTTATAAATGCCTATAACTTATCCTACTGCCTAACCAAACGCTGCCTCCCAGAGCTTGGACAGAACCTGATGCTTGGCCACATATTCTTTTTACTGGCTCAGTGTGTTCTGGACTCATTTTCTACTAAGTCCTCTTCTAGCAGGATGTGAGATGTGGACTGTTAGGGCTTATTCGGGCTGGAGCCCTGAGATAGGTCAGAGAATGGAATGATTTCTTATACTCACCCATTGACATCACATATTCTCGTACAATTGGGATCCAGAAGATCCCTTCCAAGGTCCCTACAGAAGGGGTGATGCCTGGAAATATCCGAGAAAAGCCAGTGGCCTCAGTAGCAAAGTTGATGAACACACCATAAGAGACAATGCCATGGGGGTGATTGGCAATGATATAGTTACGTTCCGGAGAGATGTCATGAGTCTTCACCAGCTGTTAGAGGGAGATTAACTCAGAGCAGTGGATAAGAAGAAGGAATAGAGGACATGTGGACCCATATACCAGCAGGTAGCCATTTCCCTGTTGGGGAGCCCCAAATCCCTATTCCTCGGGATGTCATCATTGTCCTAGGATTGCCGGGGGTTATGATGCTCAGAGGATTTGTCACTGCGAAGAAAGGCTGCTATCTATCCATCTTCCCACCTGCCCATCCATCTGGGATGCCTACTCTGCATTATGCCTCTGGGCCTTGACCTTCAATACTGGCCACTAAAGCCTTTGAAAACATGGACCTAAGTGGGAAGGGAGAGTCCAGACAACAGAAACCAAGGGCACTCAGAGAAAGGGTGGTTACCTTTATTGGGAAATAATTTTGAAAATACTTCCAGAGGGTCCAATTTCGTACCCAAGCTGAACGCCTACCACCTGTAGATACAGAAGGGAAGGAAAGAGCAGGTGAGATGTTGCCAATCCCTCTACCTCTCCCAGAGGTGGATGGTTTTTTCTACAGTCCTAAGGTCACAGAAGAGGTCCCCTTTTCATATTTCCATATTTCTAGAACACAGAGATGTAGGTACTGTCCCTAAATCAAACCCCCAAGAAGATATAGAAGGTTCCTGCTCCCCAGGAGCCAGCCAAGAAGGTGATAGGAAGATAGCCCAACGCTTGGGGCACCTTCCCTGAAACCTCTTAATTCTTCTCAGGAAGCCTGAGGGAGATCTCTGTTCCTTGCTGAGAGTTGCTCTCCTCTCTCCCTCTCCTTCCCTCTACCCTTATTTGCTTCTTTCAATCTTTCCTGCTTTCCACCTTCCTATCTCATTTCCTTTCCCTTTCCCCTTCTTTCCTCTTCCCACTCCTTCTCCCTCTGCCTCTCCCACTCTTTCCCTCCATTTCCTTCTCCCTGGTGGTTCCATCCTTGGCACAGTCAGGTACCACCATTCTTCCCATCTCTTACCTTGACTGTGAGTATTCCAATCATAGGCGAGCCAGGTTAAGGCGAGCACAGACAAGATCCAGAATTTAGTGAACACCAGAAAGTAGGGTATAAGAATAATAGGAATTGCTCCTGAGGGGAAACAAAGGGTTTATGTCCTTTAGTTTCCTTCAAGTTTAATATAATTCTAACTACCATCTATGCTCTATACTGAGGGAGCAAGTCAAGGCTGGTGTGAGACCCTTCTCTCCCACTTTCCTCACAAACTCTCCCCGCTCTGTGGTAGTCCAGGCTGACCTCTGAGTCCTTGTATCTGGGTCCTTTTGATGGCTGAGATCTTAACTGAGGAAATGGCATAACCATGACATTCTAAGAACAGGCCCTCAGCTGGGGTCAAAGGACAGCACTACTTGGCAAGTGGCTTCTCAAGAACAGCACTTGCACCAGTGGTTGAAATCCCCACACAGTAGGTGTTTAACAAATATCTATAGATTGGAAGATAAATAAGTGTATTCTCTTTTCTTTTCTTTTTTTTTTAATTTTTTATGTTTTTATTTTATTTTTGGAGAGAGAGACAGAGCACTAGCTGGGGAGGGGCAAAGATACAGAGAGAGACACAGAATTGGAAGCAGGCTCCAGGCTCTGAGCTGTCAGCACAGAGCCCAATGCAGAGCTCGAACTCACAGACCACGAGATCATGACCTAAGCTGAAGTCGGACGTTTAACTGACTGAGCCACCCAGGCGTCCCTGTTTTCTCTTTTCAATAACAGGTAAACTTAAATGATTAGTGCTTTGCCAGCATTTATGCTATTTAAATGTGATGTTCTTTAAAAAGCATGGATGGATGAATTGTGTACCTTACATCTGATCTCTTTCAGTTTGTCACAAGTCCTAACGGTAGTCTAACCATGAGCCATACCTTGATAAACACCACTCTCCTTGTGGAATCTATTTGAACTGCAGGTGTGGCAACTCAGGAGACCATAAATGTCCTTTGAGGAGAAGTCTGCCAGACCTGGCCTGTTTGAATGTCATTGGCATCACTCACAGTGACAGAAGTGGGATTTAAAGAGATAAGAGAAACAGAGGCCAAACATGGAAGAACTGAAGCTCATGGACCAAGGAGTTCTGTGACAGAAAGCAAAGGTATCTGAGGCAAGAATGATGGAGAACAACCATTTGTGTGTATGTATTCATGACCCTTCCTTAGGTATTCTGGCCTCGACACCAGGAGATGCTTCCAATATCTGGTCTGTGTTCAATGGAGAAGTCGTAGTGTGGATTATCAAGGAAGAGGTTCATATAAGGTAGGCTCCTAATTTAGTTTGTGTTGAAGATGGCCAAGCCATTCTAATAGATGTGTAGTGTGGTATCTCATCATAATTCTAATTTGTATTTCCCAAATACTTAATGATGCTTAACAGCTTTCCATGGGGTTATCTGCCTTCTATATATTCTCTTTGGTGAGGTGTCTGTTCATTTCACTTGGGTCTATTTTTCAATTGAAGTTTTTTTTTGTTTTGTTTTTACTGGTGAGTTTTAAGAGCTCTTTATATATTCTGGATACAAGTGCTTTGTTGGATATGTAATTTGCAAACATTTTCTCCCAGTCTGTGTTTATCTTTTAATTCTCTTAACAGGCTCTTTCTTAGAGCAAAGCTTTTAATTTTGATGAAGTCAAATTTATAATTTTTACCCCTTTCCAGATTATGCTTTTGATGTAAAATTTAAGAACTTTTTACCTCACCTCATGTCATGAAGGTTTTTTCTTTCTTTTTTTTTAATGAAGTCTTCTAAGCTTTTTACTTAACGTTTTACAGTTTTGTGTTTTACATTTATGTCTCTGATTTATGTCTTTGAGTTATTTTCTTTAGTAAGATGTGAGGTTTTTTTAAAAAAATTTAATGTTTATTCATTTCTGAGAGAGAGAGAGAAAGAGAGAGAGAGAGAGAGAGAGAGAGAGCGAGAACGAGCATGAATGGGATAGGGGCAGAGAGAGAGGGAGACACAGAATCCAAAGCAGGCTCCAGGCTCGAAGCCATGAACGGTGAGATCATGACCTGGGCTGAAGTCGGATGCTTAACTGACTGAGCCACCCAAGCGCCCCTAAGATGTGAGGTTTTCATACAACACCCAGTGCTCATCCCAACACAATAAATTATATTTAAAAAAAGAAATAAACCAGTGAGATTAGAAGAATTAAAAAAAAGATGTGAGGTTTTGATCAAGTTTCATTTACTACATATGGATGGATATCCAATTGTTCCAGCATCATTTGTTTAAAACGCCCCCTTCTTCCATTGAATTGATTTTGCATCTTTGTTAGAGATCAACTGGCCATAAGAAGCTTCAATAGAGAGATCTTGGACTCACCTTCTCCCATGAATACAACATCTCTACAGCTACATAAGGAACAATTCCCTCTGAAAAGAAGCTGAAGGCTAGCTAAACAGAGTCTCCATGAGAAAGGATAAAAGGGCCACATTGAGATGGGTTGGAGAGGTGGAGACACAGTCTACCAAGAAACCCCCATCTCCGGAACAGGAACCCACAATTGGGAGGGGTCTAATAATCTGGAGCTCATCCCTGAGGAGTGAGGGGTTTGTGCCCCATTTCCGGCCCTCCAATCCTTGGTTTCTGCACCAGAGAGAGGAAACCCCAAAGCATCTGGTCTTAAAAATCATTGGGGTTTACTTCCAGGAGAGCCATAGGGCCATAGGAAATGGAAGATTCACTTTTGAAAGGGCTTGCACACAGACCTACTTGCCCTGGGACCCAGCACGAATGCAAGAGTCTGAAAGGAGCCAGGACTATATTTGAAGGAGATTCATCTGTGAATCTTCAGTCAGCTGCTGAATAAGGAGAAACCTGTTGGGATGCTCCCCAAGGATGGAGGCACTGGCAGTGTTGTTTCTGAGTTCTTTTGCTTTGTTGGTGTTGGCACTAGTGGTGACTTCTACAAACCTTACCTCGAGCCCGCTACCTCCACCACCACCCCATGGACTGCAGATGTAGTCTACCCCACTGCAGCTGGGCTGACCAAACACCCCCCTCACATGTGCACAGTTGTGGCCCACTGAGCCACAGCTGGCAAGCACATGCAGCCCACACAAAGGACACCCCCTGAGCACGTGGCCTGGGTGGCCAGGGGGAATTGCATTTCTGGGCCCCATGAGTCCAAAACAATTGGAGAGGTAGTCCTTGGTAGGCTACCACCCACGGGCCGCTGCACAAACAACAGACTGAAACAAATCCCCCAGTCTTCATGTGAAAAGGTTCTATTTTCTTGTCCTCAAGTTTCAGCCTGAGGGGCAAGCTTCAGGTTTGCCTCACATCCAGAGGCGACAGAGGCATCCCCAGGGAACATGGGCAGGGAGACACCATGTTGTGGGTAGAGTTTACTTTGAAAAAAAAAAAAGAACATGGGGGAAGTAAAAATACAAAGTTTTTAGGATGTGTTCAAAACAAAATAAAAAAAAAAAGTGGAAACCTATCCATAAATACAGAGAACAAACTGATGGATATGAAGGGGGATGGGCAAAATGTGAAGGAGAATGGGAAGTACAGGCTTTGAATCATGGAATGAGTAAGTCATGGGAATGAAAGGTACAGTGTAGGGCATATAGTCAATGGTATTGTAATAGTGTGTATAGTGACAGATGGTAGCTACACTTGTGATGAGTATAGCATAACTGTAGAGTTGCTGAATAACGATGTTGCACACTTGAAACTAATGTAACATTGTGGGTCAATTGTACTTTAATAAACATAAAATAAAATGTCGAAAAAGAACCCTCACAACAAAGACTGCAAACAAAGACAATGAAGAACATTACTTAATGATAAAGGGATCAATCTAACAAGAGGACATAATACTTGTAAATATTTATGCACCCAAGGTAGAAGCACATAAATATGTAAAGCAAATATTAACAGACCTAAAGAGAGAAATTGACAGTAAGCAATAAAATAATAGTAGGGGAGTTTAATATCTCACTTACTTCATAGATAGACTATCCGGACAGAAAAGCAATAAGGAAACACCAGCCTTAAATGACACACGAGACCAGATGGACTTAATAGATATATACAGAACATTTCTTCCCAAAGTAGCAGAATACACTTTATTTTCAAGTGCACATGAAATATTCTCCAGGATAGATCATATTAGGCCACAAAACAAGTCTCAGCAAATTTAAAATGATCGAGATATTAAGCATGTTTCCCCAATAACAATAGTATGAAACTAGAAATCAACTACAAGAAGAAAACTGGAAACATCCCAGTATGTGGAAGCTAAACAATATGCTACTGAACAACAAATGGGTCAATGAAGAAATCAAAGGAGAAAATTAAAAATACCTGGAGACAAATGAAAATGGACATACAGTAGTCCAAAATTTATGGGAAGAAGCAAAAGCAGGTTTAAGAGAGAACTTTATAGCAATACAAGCTTACCTCAAATAACAAGAAAAATGTCAAATAAACAACCTAATGCTACACCTAAAGGATCTAGAAAAAGAACAAATAAAGCTCAAAGTGAATAGAAGGAATGAAACAGTAAATATCAGAGTAGAAATAAATGAAACGAAGAGTAAAAAGACAACAGAAAAGATCAGTAAAATTAAGAGCTGGCTCTTTGAAAAGATAAATGAAATTGACTCACCAAGAAAAAAAGAGAGGCTCAAATAAATAAAATTAGAAACACAAGAGGAGAACTTTTAACTGATATCACAGAAATACAAAGGACCACAAGAGACTACTATTAACAATTATTATGCCACTGGGATGCCTGGGTGGCTCAGTCAGTTGAGTGTCTGACTTCAGCTAATGTCATGATCTCGCAGTTTGTGAATTAGAGCCCTGCATCAGGCTTTGTGTTGACAGCTCGGGGCCTGAAGCCTGATTCGGATTCTGTGTCTCCCTCTCTCTCTGTCCCTTCCCTGCTCATACTCTGTCTCTCTCTCTCTCTCTCTGAAAAATAAATAAACATTAAAAAATTTAAAAAAACAATTACTATGCCAGCAAATTGGAAACCTAGAAGAAGTGGATAAATTCCTAGAAGCATACAATCTGCTAAGATTGAATGATGAAGAACTAGAAAATCTTTATAGACTGATTGGTAATTAAAAATCCCCCACAAACAAAAGTACAGGATCAGATGGCTTCACTGGCGAATTCTACCAAACATTCATAAAAGATTTAATTCCTATCCTTCTTGAACTCTTCCAAAAAACTGAAAAGGAGGGAACACTTCCAAACTCATTTTATGAGGCCAGAAGTAACCTGATACCCAAACCAGACAAGAACAACACACACACACACACACACACACACACACACACACACACACACACACACAAGAAAAAAGAAAAAAAAGAAAAAGGAAAAAAATTACAGGCCAATATCCCTAATGAACAAAACACAAAAATCCTCAATAAAATATTAGTAAATCCAATTCAATAATATATTTTTTTTAATTTTATAATAGTTTATTTTCAAATTGGTTTACATATAACACCCAGTGTTCATCCCAACATGTGCCCTTTTTAATGCCCATCACCCCCTCTCCCCCCTCCCTCACCCCCCTTACCCTCAGTTTTTTTCTTAGTCTTTGAGAGTCTCTTATGTTTTATCTCCCTCCCTCTCTGTGTCTTCTTTTCCTTTCCCCTCTTCCCCTCCCCCTGGTTTTTGCTTAGTCTCACAAAGTCCACCTATTCGTGGAAACATATGGTATCTGTCTTTTTCTGACTGACTTATTTCACTTAACATAATACCCTCCAGTTCCATCCATCTGGCTACACATGGCCAGATTTCATTTTTTCTCATTGCCACGTAGTAGTCCATTGTATATAAGTACCATAACTTCTTTATCCATTCGTCAGTTGATGGGCACTTGGTCTCTTTCCATGATTTGGCTATTGTCGAAAGTGCTGCTATGAACATTGGGGTACACGTGCTCCTATGCATCAGCATTCCTGTGTCTCTTGGGTAGATTCCTAGCAGGGCTTCAATAATATATTTAAAAGGATCATATACTATGATAAAATGGGATTTATTTCAGAGATGCAAGGATGGTTCAGCATCTACTAATCAAACAACATGATACACCACATTAATAAAAATGAATGATAAAAAGCACATGATTATCTCAATAGATGCAATAAAAGCACCTGACAAAATCCAACATCCATTTCTGATAAAAACTCATGAGGGAATGTACCTCAAAATAATAAAGGCCATATGACAAACCCACAGCTAACATCATACTCATAAGTGAAAAGCTGAAGGCTTTTCTGCTAAGATTGGGAATAAGACAAAGATGCTCATTCTCACTACTTTCATTCAACATAATATTGAAAGTCTTAATCACAGCAATTAGACAAATAAATAAATAAATAAATAAATAAATAAATGGGATCTAAATCAGAAAGGAAGAAGTAAAATGCTCACTATTTGTAGATCACATGATAATATATATAGAAAATCCTAAAGACCACAAAAAACTGTTAGAACTAATAAATGAATTCAGTAAGGTTGCAGGAAACAAAATCAGCATACAGAAATGTGCTGCATTTTTATACACTAAGAACAAACTATCACAAAGAGCATGTAAGAAAACAACCCCGTTTACAACTGCATAAAAAATACCTAGGGATAAATTTGCCCAAGGAGGTGAAAGACCTGTACACTGAAAACTACATGATATTGATAACAGAAATTGAAGAAGACACAAATATAAGGAAAGATGGTCTGTGCTAATGGATTGGAAGAATTAACATTGTTAAAATGTCCATACCACCTTAAGCAATCTACAAGTTCAATGAAATCTCTATCAAAATGTCAATGACATTTTTCACAGAATTAGAAAAATTCTAAAATTTGTGTGGAACTGTCAAAAATCTTGAATAGCCAAAGCAATCTTGAGAAAGTAGAATAAAGCTGGAAGTATCATACTCCTGATTTTAGACTATACTACAAAGCTACAGTAATCAAGACAGTATGGTACTGGCATAAAAACGCACAGATCAGGGACACCTGGGTGGCTCAGCAGGTTGATTGTCCAACTTCGGCTCAGGTCACAATCTCATGGTTCATGGGTTCGAGCCCCATGTCGGGCTCTGCACTGACAGCTCAGACCCTGGAGCTCACTTCAGATTCTGTGTCTCCTGTCTCTGCTCCTCCCCAGCTCATACTCTGTTTCTCTCTCTCTCTCAAAAATAAATAAACATTTAAAAAACCCACATAGATCAACGGAATAGGAGACAGAGCCCAGAAATAAACGCACACAGATATGATCAATTAACTTATGACAAAAGAGTCAAGAATATACAATGGGAAAAAGACTGTTTCTTCACCAAATGGTGTAAATATAAGAACATGTGGGAGTAACTGGTAATTTAATAATTCAACATCTAACATGGCTTCCTATGACTTTTAGGGTGAAGTCCTAGAGTCTTGTAATCTGAGTTTCAAAGGCATTCTGTGGTGAAGCCCCAGGCCACCCCCTTGTCCTCTGTACTCTACCATACTGTTCTGTCAGTTCCTTCAATTCATTCTGCTCTCTAGCCTCTGGGCTTCTGTGCATGTTGTCCCTTTTACCTGGAAGAATCTTTCCTTAGCTCTTTCCTGGCTAGTTCCTATTTATCTTTCAGGCCTCAAGATAAATGTCACAGTTTCAATGTTTTGGCACTATCTTTGACTTCTTTCCCTTTCCAAAAAACTCTCTTTCCTATTCGTTCTCCTGCCTCTATCTCCATTGCTACTATGGAGAAGGCTATGGTTGAAGGCTTGATCTCCTCCGGTTTGGACTGCAATCTTTAGTCTGCTCTTTTTGCCTGCTTGTCTCTTCCCCTCTGGTCCATTTTCCATGCTATTGCCAGATTTTTTAAAAGCACAGTCATAATGTTGTTTGCCTCTGAAACCTTCAATATTTTCCCACTGCTGACTGAAAAAAAGTGTAAACATGTTATCCTGACAGATAAGACTCTCCATGAACTAGCCCCAAGCACCTTCCTAACTCATACTGTTTATGCTATAGCCCAGTATTTCTCAAAGCATTGTTCTCATACCACTGTAGGTACACTAGATGATCTGAGGTGGTGGATGGATAGAAAATCATTTTAATATATAGTGAATTAAAAGTGAATTTATGGAGGTGATCTAAAATATGTTATAATACACTAATTTAGGTAACAGCAATGAGTCAATTTGGAAGAAATGTTAAGTCATAATAGCATAGGTGGTACTCAACTGTAGAAAAAACCAGAAGGTGGGATGCAAATGGCTGAAATATGGGAAACGGGCCCAACCAACTTAGTCTACTCCCCATTTCCATCTCTATGTCCTTGGTGGTGCTGTTCCTTTATTCTGACTACCCTCTCTTCAACTTTCTGCCTATCAAGTTTCTCTCAGCCTGTAAGGATTAGCTCAAATGATACCCCCTTGATGATAATTGGTGATTCTCTGCTCAGAATGAAAGGCTCCCTCCTCCACACACCCACAGCATGTTACTTATGCTTCTGTTTGGCCCTGTTTCACTCTGCTGCTTGTGTAGTTAGTACCTCACAAGTCTCCCTATTAGACACTAAGCTTCTTTTGTTTTATATATTTTTTAAGTTTATTTATTTTGAGACAGAGAGAGAGAGAGAGAGAGAGAGTGAGCAGGGGAGGGACAGAGAGTGAGAGAGGGAGAGAGACAATCCCAAGCAGGCTCCATGCTGTCAGTGCAGAGCCCAAAGCGGGACTTGAACTCATGAACTGTGAGATCGTGACCTGAGCTGAAATCAAGAGTCAGATGCTTAACTGACTGAGGCACCCTGAGCATTTATTATTAATAAGCACTCTGTTCAGGACTTAATGTACATTATCTCATTTAATTCTCTCATAACCCTGATGAGTAGATAATTTTATTATCTCCATTTTATATATGAAAACAGTGATGATCGGAGTGGTCAAACTTTGGGAGAAAAAAGTTCCAAGCTTTAGGAAAAAAGTAAGTAGCATTTGTGGAATCTTTACTATATGCCAAAAGCTATTTTAGACACTTCATGTATGTTATTTCATATTAATACCTTTAGCAAAGAAAGTTCATGCTTTTCAGGAACTCACACTCTAGTGGAGAAGATTGATACCATAAATAATAGATAGATTCCAGAGGGTGAGAACTATATAATCAAATGTTATTCTATGCAAACCCAAGCAGACGACCATTCCTTACTACTGGGGAACCTAGAAAGGCTTCTTTTGGAGGCTAAGATTTAAGTTGAATTTTGGAGAAAGAGTAGGATTTTGACAGAGAGATTAGTGGAGGAAGGGCCTTCCAAGCACGAGGAAGAACTTGAAGAAAGACCTGTAGATGGAGGAGTCCAAGGCCCATAACACCATAACCTGCAAAAGTATAGGGAGCCTGGGAAGCCATGGAATAGGAGACGGAACTGGTAAGGAAGCTGGGGAGATTAGGTTTGATGCTAGAGGAAATACGAAGCCAGTGAAAGTTATTAAGCAGAGGAACGCATGATCATATCTGTGTATCAGGAAGATAATTTGGGACAACTGTAGTAGCAAGAGAAACTGTAGGCATCAGCTAAGAGATACAGTAATATATTTTTAAATGTTTATTTATTTATATTTGAGAAAGAGAGAGAGCAGGAAAGGGACACAGAGAGAGGGAGAGAGAGAACGCCAGGCAGGCTCTGCACTCTCAGCACAGAGCCTAATTGGGGGGTTTGATCCCACAAACTGAGATTATGACCTGAGCCGAAATCAAGAGTCAGAGACTTAGCTGACTGAGCCACTCAGGTGCCCTGAGATGCAGTAGTTTAGATGACAGACAATGGGAACATGAAGTAGGTTACTATTTCTCAGACCAATTTGAAAGATACTATGGAGGTAGAATTTTCAGAGTTTGGTAGTTGATCAGATGTAGGGGGTGAATGAATAATGCCTTGAAGGATCCTTTGGGAATGCTGGGAATGTATTAACGTCTCTATTTGCCTCATTTTCTAGGATCTAGTTACTGATTATTATTCCTAAACGTGCAATGAAGTCAGAACCTAGGGTGCCTGTCTCAGAAGTGGTTGGCATTCTTCTGTTAATTAAATGTCAAGGTTGGCAGTGTCTTATGAGGTGGAGTGGTTGGACTTGAAATAATGCCAATTTCTATAACAGAAAAAAAGAAAATGAACATCTATTGAGGATTTTTTTGATTCTTTGATCTTTAGAATGGTTTTCAGAGGTAGATACTATGATCTGTTCCTACAATGGTGGAGAGTGAATGACTTACTTGGGAAGATCACATAAAAAATAATATTTATGGTGGCGTCTGGGTGGCTCACTTAAGTTCCAACTCTTGATTTTCGCTCAGGTCACGATCTCACAGGTTGTGAAATCAAGCCCTGCGTCAGGCTCTGCACCAACAGTGTGGAGCCTGATTAGCATTCTCTCTCTACCTCTCTCTCTGTCCCTCACCTGCTCACTCTCTCTCTCTCTCTCTCTCTCTCTCTCTCAAAATTAGATAGATAAACTTTAAGGAAAAATAACGTTGACTTACTTGCAGAAAGTCCCATAGCAAGCAAGTGGCAGACCTGGCCTATCTGACTCCTACGAGTATGTTCTATTTTACGTAGTTATCAGAAACCAGAGAAAGAAGGCAGGCTTATAAAATTTAAAAAAAAAATGATGAGGAGACAGGAAAAAGAAAAAGAGATGGACTTAATGGTCTCTGCTGAGGGAGAATTTAGAATTTAGTGTCAATTTAATGTCAGGCCTGGTCTTGTGAGAAATATAACCATGACGAGATATGGCTCCTATTCTCATGGGGCTTATTGGGTAGAGGGGGCAAAGGATACAAGGGCTGCTACCTAACCTATTTTTACAAAGTGCTTTGGACTTTCAGAGGTGATACAGTCTTGGGTGTATAGAAAATGTTGCAGAGAAGATGTGAATTGAGCAGTATCTCAAAGTAAAGGTTGTCCATGATTATTAGTCCAGGGAAAGAGATCAGAGCATCTTTTAAGTGGAGAGAATAGTCAGAGCAGGGGTGAAGGAGTGGGAGAGTACCCTTTATGTGTGTTCTGTGAATAGGCTGCTTGGAACACAAGCTTCGTTTAGGGGAGGAGTAAGGGGATGAGCTGGTAAAAGGTTAGAGCCAGAGAGTGGAGGAGGGCCTTGAATGCCCAGGCTAAAACATTTGTACGTCACTGAGTAGGCAGTGGGAAATCACTGACTATTTTTGAGCAGGAGAGGACTGTAATCAAAGATGTTTTCAAAAGACTCTACTAGGAGCAAGCAGTGGAATAGATTAGAGAGGGTAGAGAGTAGAGGGTAGAGGGCCAGGAAAGAGGATATTGCAGCAGTTTAGGTAGAAGGTGACACATGTGCAGAAAAGAAGAGACAGATAGAAAGCCATCCTCTAATGGAAGCTGGCCCTCTGAGGGCCTCTCAGGCCGATTGCCTAAGGGTTGCAAATGTTTGTATTTCACATCTCCCCATAACTGTCTTTTCATTCCTCTATTCTCCCTTCTTCCCTCCTTGTTCCTCTGCCTTTTTTTCTCCTCTTTCCCCCTATTTCCTCTCCCATTACTTTCAGGGATGCTCAGTAATCAGCCATGATTCTGAACATCATTCAGGAAGGTGAAGAGGCACTGAGGGAGGCTCTGAGTAAGACAGAAGAAGGAAGGAAAGCAAATGAGTGGAAGAAGAAAGAAGGAAATTAAGAAGGAAGGAAGGAAGGAAGGAAAGATGGATGTTATTCTATCTGGAGCATTTACGGTAGACCAAGCTGAAAGGATGGGGATACTGAGGCTTAGACAGGTCCCTATACTTGTTGGAAGTCACACAGCTAATTGTTATCCAAGTTTGACAAACTCCAGAACCCATGTCCTGTTCATCATGTTTCACTGTTTCTGTTTCCTGCTTTCCCTGATCCCCTCAACTTGGTGTAATAATTTTTCCCCAAAACCCTAATATCACTTTGTTGTGACTCTTTCTCTTGCTTACTACAGTCTGTCTTACATTGCAGTGACTTGTGTATGTGTCCAGCACTGATGCATAAACTGTGTACAATGGTGGAACTAATGATTGCTGTATCTTTGTTGCTAGATAGTAAGGAATTGGTACTTGATCCATGTTTGTGTCAACAAGGACCATCACCACCTTGTAATTAGTATTTGCTCTATAACTATTGAACAGAATTGAATGTCTTAGGCACCGCTGTGGGCATCTTATACTGGTATAGATGCTCCAAGACCCAGGATTCATGTTGTAATTTCTAGCACAATCACTAAAACAATAGAAACAGGATGTGTAACATCTAAACTAGTAGAGGAAGGCAAATGGAATGATAAAGATAATTGGTCTAAAAGAAGTCAAGACAGGGGCACCTGGGTGACTCAGTTGGCAAAGCATCTGACTCTTGGTTTCGGCTCAGGTCATGATCTCACAGTTTGTAGGATCAGGCCCTCGACGGGCTCTGTGCTTGCTTGTGGCACTGAGCCTGCTTGAGATTCTCTCTCTACCCCTCCCTGCTCGTGCTTGATCTCTTTCTCTCTCAAAATGAAAAAATATACATTTTTTTAAAAAAGAAAAAAAAAGTAAGTCAAGACAAATGGCCAACAAGCATGTGAAAAGATGGTTAATACCACTAATTGTTAGGGAAATGCAAATCAAAATCACAAGGAGATATCACCTTACATTCATTAGGATGGCTCCTATTAAAAACCCCCAGAAAATAAAGAAGTGTTGGAGAGAACATGGAGACACTGGAACCTTGTGCACTGTTGGTAAGAATGTAAAATGGTGCAGCTGCTGTGAAAAACAGTATAGCCGTTTCTCAAAAAAAAAAAAAAAATTAAAATGGAATTTCCATGTGATCCAGCAATTCCACTTCTGGGAATATATCCAAAAGAATTGAAAACAGGATCCCAGAACACCCATGTTCACAGAAGCATTATTTACAATATTCACACAATGGAATATTATTTAACCTTAACAAGGAAGAAAATCTTGTCACCTGATATAGTGTGGGTGAAACTTGAAGACGTTATGTTAAGTGAAATAATCCAGTCGCAAAAGGACAAATAGTGTATGATTCCACTTATATGAAGTACCCAGAGGAGTCAAATTCACAGAGACAGAAAGTAGAAGAGTGGTTGCCAGGGGCTAGGGGGAGGGGACAATGGTGAGTTCTTGTTCAATGGGTACGGACTTTGGTTTTGCAAAAAGAAGAAAGCTCTGGAGGTGGATGGTGGTGATCGTTGCACAACACTGACTGTATTTAATGCTGCTGAAATGTACACTGAAAAGTAGTTAAAATGGTTGATTTGATGTTATATGTATTTTACCACAATTTTAAAAAACTTAAAAATGCAGGTGAAAGAAAACATTCACACTTATTATTAGTGTTTTCACTTAAGACACATAGGTGCCATCATTTCTCCATAACATCTCCACTCCACACCTCCAAGCTCTTCCAGAAGAAGTGGAAGCTGGTAAGATGGGGAGTGGGCATTACTAGGAGGCTAACACTCACCTCTGGGCCCTTATTATTCAGTGTTGGATATGCCATCTACCCTATCTCTGTCCACAGACAGTGTCTTTGAGAGGGGAAAGGAAGAGAGAAGAAAATACTTAAAATCAAATCATTTTCTGGGAGAAAAATGAAAACTTTTTATTGAGGAGAGCTCCCTAGAAGAGCCAGACTAATCTGGGCACTTGTGTTTCAATACCACACAAAGGTTTCTGGCGTGACACAGACACCTTACACAGCTCTTCCTCTCTCTTTTAAAAAAATTTTTAATGTTTATTTGTCTTTGAGAAAGAGAAAGAAACACAGAGAATGAGTGGGGGAGGGGCAGAGAGAGAGAGACACACAGAATTCGAAGCAGTTCCAGGCTCCGAACTGTCAGCACAGAGCCCGACGCAGGGCTCAAACTCACAAATGGCGAGCTCATGACCCAAGCTGAAGTCGGACACTTAACCGACTGAGCCACTCAGGTGTCCCTCTTCCTCTCTTGACCTCTTTTTCCTGCTCTCTAGTCCCCAGACTTCCCCACTCTTTCTAGAATCCAGACCTGAAATGGTGGCTGGCACCAGAATACCAAGATTTAGGACATTCCTGTGCCCCCTCACTTTCCTAACTGAGGGCCCTAACCTGTCAAAGGGATCTGTTTGAGGACATTAAGATAAAACACAAAGGAAAACAGAAAATATGAAAGACTAGAAGCAAGTTTACAGAAAAATCACTTTTTCCCCCCTTAATACAACTAGAGTCAGGCCATTGATGGACTCAGCATGATTCGATTTCAATAAAGCTCAATAAGTCATCACCTTTGGCAGTCACAGACCCCTTTGGCAGTCTGGTGAAGCCTATGGATTCCTTCTCTGAATACTATTGTAAATGCACAAAATAAAATATACAGACTTACAAAGGAAATACAACATATTAAAACACAGTTCTCAAAACATCACCAAAAATGTGTCATAGTAACATGGGCTTCTTGGGTTTATGCATCAAATAACCAGACCTAATGGCAGTTCCAATAAGTACTGGAATTTTGAAGTAGTCGTGAGCATAAATGGAATTTCAAAATGCCTGCAACAACTGGCATATGAAACGCAAATCTGTAATGTCTATTACTGACAAATACACTGGTACTGCTCACGTTTTTCTGTGGCTTGTTGCCTACATTCATTATTTCAATTTGAAGTTAGTGAAAATAAAGGTCATTTTTGCTATGCAAATTCAAAGTTGTCCACCCCCACCCCAAATTCTAGGTCCATAGGCCTTTGGTTAAGACCATCTGCTGTAAGGGATTGTATAGTCTCTCATAGATTGGAATTGGCTGCCTTTGGGATGATATTTCTCCCCATCCAGTTTCCAAGCTTGGCCCTGGAATTCGTTGCCCATGAAATCCTAGTTTTGGGCTGGGAAAAGCTTAGCGTTCTCAACCCACTTGCCCAGCACTGATAATTGCCATGCTCTGAGTCCACTGCACAACTGGCCCTTTATTAAAGTTCTGTCTAATGAGTCACTCAGGTTACTCTCAGATTTTTGAGAATTTTCGCCCCATAGTTTTAGACTAGAAAATCACATTATGCCTACCTAGCAACACCAAATCTGCAAGCCACTACCACCTTTGCCCCCAACCCTGAATATGACTCTTTTCAGCAAGTTCAGAGAGGGTGAGCAGGGGCATGGGTAAAATGGATGATGGGCATTAAGGAGGGTACTTGTTGGGGTGAGCACTGAGTACAGTATGTAAGTGATGAATCACTACATTCCACTCCTGAAACTAATATTACACTATATGTTAATTAAGTGGAATTTAAATAAAATCTTGAAATTAGGAAAAAAAAAAGAGGGGGAAGTCCTGGGAAGGCTGTGGTGATCTTTAAACCAGAACACCCAAAGGCTCACTCATGGCCTTCATGCCCTCAGTTAGAAAGAGAGAAATCTAATGATTTCATGCTTGCTCAACAGCATCCATCTTTCTGGGTGAGAAGCAACAGTCCTTCCCAGAGGGGGGACCATCCAAATGATCTCTTTGGAGCCTGCCTCATCTGAGGATTCTTGCCCTCTTTCTTGGCCTGTTCCCATGTGCTCTGCAACCCCTGGTGTTCACTTACCTAAAAATACGTAGACAGGGAGCCACTGCAAAACAGACAGGGTTTGGAGGCATTCGTGAAGATCCAGTCGGGAAAGGAAGGCCATGACTGTTGTGGCAAGAAGCCCGAACAGAAGGCCAGCACCTCTAAAGCTGAGCCGATTACAGCTTTGCTCTAATCTCTTTTCACTGAGTCCCTTTAGCTGCCGAAGGTTTTAGGCTTGACCTAACCTTTCCTCCAGTCTGCTCTGTTCTTTGTCCCGCCCTAGCTTCCTACACACACACACACACACACACACACACACACACACACACACACGAGGTTTCAGCTCATATTATCTAATCTTCCTAATATCTATCCTTTCTCCTTGTGCGCTTTATTGTAATAAGGCAGATATGACCTTAAGATGGTTCTTGCTGTGTGTGGGGAGGTCCCTGCTAGATGAGTGCAGGAAGACAGAATGGCTTAGACCTCAAATGGCTTAGACCTCTGAAAAGCAACCTACTTCCCTGCTTAAGAAAGGAGACCTGATGACTCTACTTGTTTCTGCCCTAGTGGCTGCTCTTGCGCTCCTCCTGTCTTCTTCTGAGAGCCACCTCATCAACTTGGGCCTTTTTCTGCACAGATATCTAAACTTCTCAGATCCCTCCTTGTGCCTCTATTTCCAGGGGCTCAGTATCAGTGGCCAGATACCACATGGTAGAGTGGGAGAAGCACCATACAGAGAACAGACCCGGGTTTCAGTCCCAAGTCCACCATGTTATTCCCATGACACCTTTACCAATTTCTCTATCTCTCTAGATCTCAGGTTGAGCATTCGTTGCTGGAAGGGAGTGTAGTGGTTAGGAGCATGGATTTTAGAGCCGGATAGCTGGGGTTCAAATCTCAGCTCTTCCACTTACAAGTCAGCGAACTCTGTGCCTTGGTTTTCCCATCTGTAAAACAGGGATGATAGTAGTACCTACCTCATAAGGCTTTTCTGAGGATCAGATGAGTGGATGAATGTAAAGTGCTTAGCATAGTGTCTGGCACACAGTAGGCACTATGTGTTTCCTGTTGTTATTCATTTAGTTCAGTTAATGTCTATTGAATATCTACTATGTTTCAGGCTAAGAGGCTTGCTTCTACACACCGGCCTTTACAAAATTAAAGATTGTCCTCAGGTCCCAGAACTCTGGATTTATAATTTTTTCTGCAACTATCTATTGAGTGACTACTGTTTGCCAGGCAATGCTGTAGGTGCTGAAAAATTCAGTGGGGAAGAAGATGGACATGATTTCTGCCTTCATTGACCCGATAGTCTAGTGGGGGAGATAGACATTAAGGAAAAGAAAATCATAAATATATCTATGCACTTAAATTTGTGATAAGTGTCTTAAACAAAAAGGCCAGTAATCTCAGCATAAGGCCTTGAATATAGAAGGTGCTCAAAAAATATTTTGACTGTAATCAGACAGACTGCTAGAAAAATCAAATACAAAAATGGTATCAAGTATCCTACAAGTGCAAGGAAATAGATTCTTAGCCTTTTCCATGGAGATTAGAAGAATTCTGTCTTCCTCCCTAAACCCCACTCTGGTTTTGGACCTGCTGAATTAGACTGACTGATAAAATTTTGCAGAGTTAACACTAGGGAACTTTTTTGGTATGTTGTGGGGGTGTGATTTCATTCCCCAATGTACTCTAGATGGCCACGTAGCATGTCACTCCATTTGTCTAATTCCTCTTTCTTTTCTTCCCCTAGATACCTGGGGTTCTCAGGCTGCTTACTGGGGCTACTTGGCCACGTAAGGGTGAGATGTATTGGAGCACGTCTGCTCAGAATTTTCATAAGAGGAGGGAGAGAGTTAAGTGAGGCAGGCCCGGGTCTTCTAGGGAAAAGCGCAGATGTAGAGGGCTGGAGTATCCAGAATGGACAAGATCCACAATGTTGAGAGTTCTATGTCCCCTTAAAGATCAGGTCTCCACCCTCCTTCGCTTTCAGATGGGTAAATGGAAGAGGTCTAGAAAGGACTCAAGGTCACACAGGGTGCCCAAGGCAGAGCAAGGACAGATCGATTTCCATTTCTCTTTCCCTAATGTCCAGCTTTGGGCCTGGTACAAAGTAGATACTCAAGTAAATGTTTGTGGAACAAATGAAAGAGATTTGGTCTCCTGGTTCGTCAAGCGAGGGGGACAGGCAGGGCCGGGTCAAGCACCTGATTGGCCACCCTTTTTTCCCCAAAGCAGAGTGCATGCTTCGGAGCTGGAGCGTTCTATAGCCAAGTGGACAAGTGAAAGACAAATATCAGGGAATGTAGAAAAGGCAGGAAGAAGTGAAGTAGGCCAGCAGATAAACCCTGAATAGTCAGTATTCTTGATATCTCAATTACAGCTCATCCAACCAACAAACAAAAGCCTAACTGCCTCAGAGTGAGCAGTACCAAAAGAATGTGGCCACTTTCATTCACAAACATGTAAGGCTGATGTGATTCTAACCCTCAAGAAACTCACAGTCCAAAATGTGAAGTAGACATAATCACAGACACCTTTGGGGTACTATGAGATGTGCAGAATAGAGAAGCACCCGCTAGTCTGAGGAGATGAGGAAGTGCTTTATGGAAGAGGAGATGCTGCAGTGAAGGGAAATGGACTAGGCACAAAAGGCATGATGGACAGTCCAGGAAAGACTGCAATTAGTTTCTCAAACCAACGGCAATGGGGTCTGGGATAAACTGGCAAGCTAAGAAGGGTCTAAGGAGTAACAGCAAAACAAAGAAAGGAGAAAAATGGAAGGAAGAGAAAGTCAAGGGGACTGGGGAGTTCAGAAGGAATGGTGGAAGTGAGGGAAGCTCTGAGAAAGAAGCAGTCCCAGGATTCTTCCTGGATTCAAAGGTCCAACTTCAGCCTTCAGAATGACGCATTTCCAAAAAGCTTTGGATAGCTGAGGTTTCACAATAATGCACTATCCTCTGATCTTTCCCCTTCTGCCATACTTTTTTTTTAAGTTTATTTTTTGAGAGAAAGAGAGAGTGGGGAGGGCAGAGAGAGAGGGAGAAATAGAATCCCAAGCAGGCTCTGTGCTGTCAGCACAGAGCCCAACGGGGGCTCGAACTCATGAACCAGGAGATCATGATCTAAGCCAAAATCAAGAGTCAGATGCTCAACCAACTGAGCCACCGGGGCGCCCCCCCCCCCACCCCTGCCTTCTCCCATATTCTTATTGGGTTAGGTGTTGCAATTTCAGTTGAATTAAAAGTATATATAGAGAACCTATTTAATGGAAAGCACCAGACTAGGTACTAGAGAATGTACATACATAGCCCTTCATTCACCAAATTTTTATTGAGGTCCTGCTATATGCCTGGTATTGTTCTAACCTGACAACTGTGCATGTGTGGTGGGTCAGGGGAGGCAGGCAGAGAGTAAAAGAAGTGCATAGGTCATCAATACAAGGATTAGGGCCATCGGAGAATTACAAAGAAGAAAGAGGGAAAGGCTAGTGACCTTGGACAAGATACTTCTCCGAGTCTCAGTTTCCTAATCTGGTAAAAGGGACTAATCATATTTATTCACTGTGATTAGTAGTAATGTTTGAAAACCTCCTTGGGCATTTTCTAACACCCAGGGGCTGCTTGATAGGACTGGTATTCAGGTGTAGGGAGGTGGCATTTGCAGTGGGCTCCAGGAGGCAGAGAAGTAGGGAATATGATCCTTCCTGTGGTGCCCAGCAGACACAAAAGTCTGGAGGGTTGTGCTTTGGTGCAGGGACTGGTTTAGTTTGACTGGAGCCTCAGGTTTGTGGAGGGGAGGAGGACAGAAGGCTGGAAACTGTAAGTGGGATGTTTTCCTTGCAAATCTTTTCCTGTCTGGAGGTCAGGAGGTCTGGAATCTAGTGAAAGTAGGCCCTGGAGAGGTGGTTCTGAGAAGGGGCCTGCGGACGTGGAGGGTATTTCAAAATCCCATGGAAGTCAGTGGATCATTTCTCAGGGCAGGCCGGGCCGTGGAGTACAGTGGCATCTGGTGCCTTGGTTCAGACTAAGGTGACCAACCATGTCTGTTTGCCAGGCACTGAGGACCTGAGATTTTCAATGCTAAATCCAGGATGGTCCTGGGCAAACTGGGGTGATCGGTCCCCCAGTTCAAGTGATTGTCGCTGTCTCCTGGACTTTAGCAGACTGCTCCCCTCAGGTCTCCCTTCCTTTTCGTCTCCATGCTGCTGCTAGGGGAAGGCTGTCAAACACAGCTCTTTGCATCTGCCCTGTTTTAAGGTCTCCCTTCAAGGCCCTCCAAGGTCTCCCATGGTCTCTGGGATCAAGTTGGAACTCTAGAGCCTGGAATCCAGAGCCCCTTGTACACGGGTCTCTGCCTTCCTTGAGAGCCTCGTTTCCCATCACTTTCACAACCCATTAAATACAGCCTCCTTCCCCAAACAGGAAGTGCCCTCTCCTCTTCTGGGCCTTACCAGCTTTACTAACTCTTACCTTTGCTCTCTCTACCCTGCTCTCCCCTTTGGGTTCCCGGGGTTCATTATACCTACTTTGGGGAGGGTGCATATCAGGGAGTTAGTTTGGGATTGTAGACCCCACCTCTACGCCCAGGTTCTAGTGCAATAGGCTTTTGGTGTATATATTTTGAATAGTCAATATATTCACATGATTCAAAATTCAAAAGGGACTATAAGGAATTCAGTGAAAAATCTCCTTCCCACTCCCGGCTTCAAAGCACCCAACACTTTTTTCCCTCCAGGGATATTTCATGAGCACAAGGCAAATAAGGTAATTCACTTTGTTAAATGAATACAGGAGCGAACCGGGAAAACCTGGAAACAATTCAAATGCTCACAATCTGGAGCTGGCTAAGTAAGCTATTATATGATAACATTATAGACGAACGTGCAGTCATTAAAAGTCACTAAAATTATTGTAAGGCAGACTCTGTAGTATGCGTTATGTTGCGCTGCAAACGCAAAATATAAAGCAGACCTCTCCATTGAATGCACTTTGTAAAAATGTGGTCTCTTCAGTGATAGGATGAAAGGATGTCTGAGAGAGAAAAATGATCCCCGCTGTAAGGTGAAGGGATTCTGGGTTGTCTTTTATGTCAAGTTGTTTGAATATGAAAAGAGAGAGGCTGGATTATTGTGAATCTGCCTGATGAAGAAGTGTGATTCATAATGGGACTCATTCACTCAGTAATTCATTCCACACACACTGGCTGCTTGCTTTGTCAGGAGGAAAGAGCTCGAAACAATGTGGAGCTTCTCGGGATGGGCACTAAGTAGGCTGTGGGGACCTAAGAAGCTCTGATGCAGTGAGAGGGGTGGGGACTGTGATGAGTTCATTTCAAGACCGTTGAATTTGAGTTATGTTTGTTAGTCAAGATGAACTGTGTAGTAGATGGTAGGATCTAGGTCTGGGAGCTCAATAGAAGGCTCGAGGCTAGCACTAGCCATCAGGGTACTTGTGATCAGGGAAGGCGGAGGTGGGTGGAGCTCGCCCAGGGAGACAATAGACAGGTAAGGAGAAATCAGGTTACGTAAAGCTGGTGAGAGGTCATTCTGCAAACCTCTCAACGTGTCTGAGCCAGGGCCAAGGGCACCAGGATAGCAGAGGTGGTATCTGTTGCTGAGTGTTCAAAGGCCCCCCTTCCATCCAGTACTGGGCCTCTAAGCCTCATGCATTTGTGTCATTAGGGTCTCATTTCAGTTGTTTAGGAAGTCCTTGGACCAAGTAGGGGCTTTGACAGGCTTCAAAATATGTAGAAGACCCTAAGTCAGAGGCTAGGGTAGAGGGTTTAAATTTTTTTAATGCTTATTTATTTTTAAGACAGAGAGAGAGACACACACACAGATTGTGAGCAGGGGAGGGGCAGAGAGAGAGGGAGACACAGAATCCGAAACAGGCTCCAGGCTCCGAGCTGTCAGCACAGAGCCCAATGGGAAGCTCAAACCCATGAAACATGAGATCATGACCTGAGCTGGAGTCAGATGCTTAAATGACTGAGCCCCTCAGGCACCCCTGGGGTAGAGGGTTTAAAAGATTAAAGATCAGCTAGGACTAGAAGGGGAGAGCAGGTGGGCGTGGCATTGGGAGCAGGGATGTTTCCCAACAGATTGAGGGATGTGGGGGCCCCAGGACGGGGAGGTTTCTAAAAGGGGGATGTTTCCCCTAGTGAGCAGGTCTCAGATGTGCCCTGGAGGGCCTGCCAGGCAAAACTGATGGAATCGTTGCTTAAAACTTAGAGAAAGGGGAAGGGTTATTCCCAGAACAGTGTGCCACCAGGGTGTTATTTATCACCCACCTTCGTATGTCCCCTGTGCTTTGTGTTTCCTAGCGAGGCACTGAGGCTGACTGGAAGGGTGTGGCCTTTGGAGTCAGGGCAACGTCGAATCCAGGCCTACCTGTACCACTTAGGACTGAGTGATCTTTGGAGAATCACTTCTCTGAGCCTCAATCTCCTCATTTTTTAATGTTTATTTATCTACTTAGAGAGAGAGAGAGAGAGAGAGAGAGAGAGAGAGAGAGAGGAGTGAGCAGGGGATGTGTAAAGAGAAGGAGAAAAGAGAGAATCCCAAGCAGGCTCTGAGCCATCAGCACTGAGACTGATGGCAGGGCTCGAACCCAGAGCCATGAGATCATGACCTGAGCTGAAACCAAGAGTTGGACACTTAACTGCCTGAGTCACCCAGGTGCCCTTCAGTCTCCTCATTTCTAAATTGAAGTTATAATATCTTCTTTGGCTGTTTGTGAGGATTAGAAATACTGTAAATCTCCTGGTATATGCTATAGCTTAGCATAGCATAGCATAGCATAGCATAGCATAGCATAGCATAGCATAGCATAAAAGCTATTATTTTTATTCATGACACCACACAGGAGTAGGCTAGCCTAAGTTATTGCTGAGTCATACTGTCTTTGCGGGATTTATTGCCAGTTGCGAAAAGGAACTGAAATCTAAGGCTTTGTTCACCATCTTACACATACATCTGTCAAAGGAGGCCTGGCAAACAGATAGGTAAAAACTGGGTCTCGGGTTCCACTGCACATAACCGTGCTGTCCTGTGTTGGTCATTTCAGCCCACGAAGCAGAGCATTTCACAAACCCTTTAGCTGGTGGCGATATACAGACAACAGATTGAGAAAGCATTAGAGGGGCAGGGGTTACAAGAAAGTTGTGAAAGACTGAATACAAAAATGCAACCTCTCCTCTGTCCCCCTAGCTTACCAGCAGCCTACCACTCTTATTCCTCACTCTTGTGCCATACTTTGTCACTGGTCGAAGTGTGCTCACATATTTGATGTGACTTGTGCCTCACTTCCACCTGTGAGGTAAGTAGGGCAGATGCCGTCTGCATCTGGATGGGGCTCAGGCAATGACGCAGATGGGATTAGAACCCACGTCTCCTTGTTATGGAACATGAGTGAGCTGTACCGGGTTAAGCTGTACCTCCAATGAATCAGTTAAAAACAAACTGTGAGGAAACGATGTGCAGGTGTTGGAGAGCTGTTCGGGCAAGGAGACAATGGTAACAATACTTTTTTGCTGCAGGGCATCCAACACAGATGGGTGGCAAGGCATCTGTCATGCTGACCAGCAAACTGGAAGGCCCGGAGTAAACAGAGTACGATGGTGGTGTTCAGGTGATACAGAGAGGTGGGTTTAGTTCCAAAAGTTTTCCCACCCTTTGCAAGTTGTTTTAAATGACGGAAGTGACCTGGGTGACCAGGGTGGCCTGTGCTCACTCTGCTAGGGAGTGGCAGATTGAGACCCTAGCTCAGGACTCTGAACACCAACCTCTTGGTCTTGAAATCAGCTCATTCAGTCCTCTGCTCCAACTTTCTCACAGGGACATTGGGAGGAACAAGAGTGGAAGGGACAAATCACTGCAGAATGGCACGAAAAGATGGTGGTCAGCACTTACCTTTTATTTTTTTCAGTTTAGTTATTTATTGAGAGAGAGAGAGAGAGGGAGAGAGAGAGAGAGAGCACACGTGAAAGCGTGGGCATGTGAGCAGGGGAGGGGCTGAGAGAGAGGGAGAGGGAGGATCCCAAGCAGGCTCCGTGCTCTCAGTGAAGAGGCTGAGGCTGGGCTCAATCCCATGAACCATGAAATCAAGAGTCCAACCCTTGACCGACTGAACTACCCAGGTGCCCCTCAGCACTCACCTTTTAAAAATCCAATTGGCCTCCGGGGAACCTGGGTGGCTCAGTCGGTTAAGGGTTGGACTCTTGATTTTGGTTCAGGTCATGATCTCTCCGTTCATGAGTTGGAGCTGCCCCTTGGGCTCCTGACGGAGCATGCTTGGGATTCTCTCTCTCTCTTCCCTCCCCCCACTCGCTCTCTCTCAAAAGAAATAAATAAACTTAAACAAATCTAACTGGCCTCTATGTGAGAGCTACCGAGGACAAACGGTTTGGCTACACTGAAAGCTTTGCACTTTCTACTTACTAGCTGTGTGATTGAGCCGTTTTTCCTGAGCCCATTTCCTTCTTTGTAAAATGGAGATATCATCTCCTGCCTGTTACAATGAAATAAGTAGTCTATATGAAAGCATTTGGGAAACCATGAAGCAGTATTACTGACTGGTGAACTCACCTCCGGGAGTACACCAAATCCAGCTCTCTCTAGGACCCTGAAAGGCCCAGCTGTCGTGGGAGTGAGAAGGTGGTTCTTTTTTCAGGCTGACTGTGCTGCGGAGGAAAATGGAGGAAGCCGGGCTTGCTCACCGCCTCTGTCTTCATACCCCCAGCTCGGGGGGAAATGGCGGGGGAGCTGGCATAACCTTTTCCTTGGTGAGTCAGCTAAGAAGGAATTTCTAGAGCTCCAATGAGGTATAAGTGGTGGTTTGGGTTTGGATTTTTAAAGCTGCTCCCTCTTTTTAAGCAGCTTTAAGACACAAAAAAGCACAAGCAACTGGGAACCATATGGAAAATGACAGCAGCACAGCTTACTAGTGTGAACTTGGGGAAATCAGCAGCCCGGGCCCGGTGCTACCTATTTTGCCGGGCCCGTTGTATTAATAGTATGTGAAAGTGCTGGGTTCAGTGCCCAACACTTGTCGTTTCCTTTCCCTTCCTAGTGCACAGACTGTAATCATGGAGCTCAAACAGAAAGCATTTACTCTTCAGCTGCTCGAGTCTATTATAATGGCTGCCACTATTGAACAACCCCATGATACAGTTCATCTCTAGACATCGAGGAAACAGGAGCAGTTCAGAGAAATTTTACCGCCCAAGATCACACAGGTTGCAATTTGTAAAGGCAGGATTCAAACTCACCTGGTCTAGTTTACCTCTTAGGTAGCAGAATGTGTGAAGGGATTGATCAAGCTGGATCTTCTGGAAGGCCCATCCTTAGATAGACTCGGACCAACCTGGCCCATTTTGAGAATGAACTCTGGGTGCAGTTTCAAGGGCAGGAAACAGGCCATTACTACAAGAAACCTGGTAGAAATTGGAAGAGGGCTAAAAACAAATATTTGAAGAGCTCCTGGGGGGCTCAGTTGGTTGAGTGTCTGACTTCAGCTCAGGTCATGATCTCACGGATGGTTTGTGAGTTTGAACCGTACATCAGGCTCTCTGCTGTCAGGACCGGGTCTGCTTAGGATCCTTTGTCTCCCTCTGTCTCTGCCCCTCCCCCGCTCCCGCTCTCTGTCAAAAAATAAACATTAAAAAAATAAAAACGAATGTTTGCTTCCCAAATCCTTAGGGAGCTTAATCTATGCTCCCCCAGTTTCAGGAGCTTATGTTGTGAGGGGGAGGTCAGTCGTTTATTAAACAGTATACAAATGGGGCACCTGGGTGGTTCAGTCAGTTAAGCATCTGACTCTTGATTTCAGCTCAGGTCTTGATCTCATGGTTTGTGAGTTCGAGCCCCACGTCAGGCTCCATGCTAGCGGTCCAAGCCTGCTTGGGATTCTCTCTCTGCCTCTCCCCTGCTCTAAGTCTCAAAATAAATAAACTTTAAAAAAATATATTTAAAACACAGTATACAAATATATTATTGGTAGCCTTCTGTCTGCTCCCACTAAACACAAACCTCCTGTTTCTCACCTGACAGCCCTGCACTTACCACTCCACTCCAGAAATAAAAGGGAAGTGAGTCTCCTATTCAAACCCCTCTCCTAAGCTAGACTTTAGTAGCTAGAATAGGAAGGCCGAATCATCTCCCTCTTGAAAGAAAACCTAAGTGTACCTAAGCCACATAAAACAAAAGTATGTTTTCTACACAGATCATATCTTGACACATGGTTGCTTTTTTCGGTCTATCAACCCAAGAGCTGAGGACTTCCATGACAGAAAGTAGGTACCCTTCCATGTCATCTGTGCCATTGTCCTCCAGCCACACCCAGTTAGTGACACAGCTGCAGTCACCTCAACAACCAGTACAATGACTGCCACGGCACATTTACCACGGCAGATTGTGCCAGCACAGCATCACCCAGCACAGACAGGGAGGGCCCAAATGGTCTTTTTTTTCTCTTCTTCTTCGTGTCTTTATTTAAATTCCAGTTAGTTAACACACAGTATAATATTAGTTTCAGGAGTGAATTTAGTGATTCATCAATTACATACAAAACCCAGTGCTCATGACAAGTGTCTCCCTTAATGCCCCTTACCTACCTAATGGTCTTCTTGATGAGGTTCTGGAGTGGTGCAGGTTCAGAGCTGACGGCCAAGAAAGAATTCTCCAGAAGTCTTTGGTGCAAAAATGTGGTTTTATTAAAGCACTAGGACAGGACCCACGGGCAGAAAGAGCTGCACTGGGGTTGTGAAGAGTAACTAGTTATATACTATGGAGTTGGGGAAGTAAAGGCAAAAAGGAGGCCTCCAGAAGGACTTCGATCTGCTAAAGAGGACTCCTAAGAGGCCTTGCTGTTGTCATGCTAAGGTGGTTTTTCCTCTAGTAAGGCATTGACATTAGGACAGTAGGAAGTTCCTGGAGAAATGTTTTACTCTGTATTTGCCTCAAGTATTTCTCAATGGGCTGCAGGTGATAAAGAAATTTAATTTTACCTGCCATTTCCTGGCCTTGTTTCCCCATACCACTATGGAGGGGAAGGTGATATTAGGGATTCCAGGAAACTGAGTGTATGGGTTTGTGGAGATTAGGCTATTGATAAGATTGGCTTTTTCTTATAATTTATTAAGGTATTTGTAACCTGATGGAGACTCATGTCCTGCATGACTGTGGTCTCTATCAGTTAACCATTTGTTTCCTTACCTCTTCTTTGTTCTTGGACAGCCAGGAGTGACTGAGGAATATCACACATAACCCACCCTGGGGGAGGGTGTGTTAGCTTTTACTTTGCCCTCAGTTTGCCTTATGCTCCCCCATCAGTAGGAAGGACAGCCCACCTAAGAGCTGGGCTACACCCCAAGGGTTCCAGCAAATAGGTCCAGGAGAGTAAAGGCCCCGGCCCCAGCCAAGTACACAAGGATGACTCTCACAGCACCTTATCTGCTTCCCTCATTTCTACCGGTCCAGGCGAGGAAGACTAGGTAGAGAGGACTGTTAATGGTTCATTCACTTACAGCTCAACTCCTGAACACAGTGCTGTGTCTCAGGCGGTGAGAAGTCCCAGCTTTCACACCTGCTCCTTGTCAAGCCGTGTTGGCTTATCTCAAGTGCTGGGGTAGGAAGGATAAAGCAAGTGCCAGCTCATCTGGGTGGTTGTGATGCTGGGAAAGTCACTGCCCACGTCAAAGATGACCAGGATCTCCTCCAGAAGCCCAGGGACCCAGAGCTGACCCTCTCCCCCTCAAAACAAAACAAAAGCAAACAACTGATATCCAAATTTCTGCGCAGTTTCATGTAATAGCAGGGAATTTTATTATTTTTTAAAGATAATTCATACAGCCATTGATTATACAGAGCGATTTCTCAGTACTTTTGTTTTTCCACTTAAGAAACTGGAATACACCATGATGAGGATGATAGTGCCAAAACAAGATTGCTGGCTCATCACCTGGAGTACAGATATACACTTAATTGTTTGACACTTTATTGAACGCAAAGCAAAATTAAGCATCTTTTCCTTAGTTGTACACAGCTGAAGCAGGAGCCCAGGGAGGGGAAGACGGCACGGCTTTCCTTGGCGGGGAAGGTGTGAGCCCCCGTAGTCCCGTCTTGCTGTGGAAAGACTAACCCATGTTCTGTCGGTTGCCATAGCCTCTGGGATGGGTGTCCTTCCAGTCATCCCACTCCCGAGCTCTGTGGAGTGTTTGCTCATCATCCTCTTCCTCCTTCTGTTCCTGACCTTCATGTTCCTGAGCAGCTCTTTTGAGCTCTGCCAGAGTGGAAAAATGGGAAACCAGGGGTGAGGAACTGAGGGAATGTCAGGGGCCTCGGCTCTACCCTGAACACAGCTGCACAAAATGAGAACAAGGAATATTACCTAGCTGCCTACTCTGGGGCCAGAAGAGTCATGGAGGGTACCTTCTATTACTTAATCGGTGACATGTTAAATAATAGGTAAGAAAGAATGCTGAGTGGTTTTCACAAGAAGGCAAAAACATAAAAGCTGAATTCTCAGAATCAGTTCTATTTTGGGAAAGCATTCTTGCTGAAAAGGCCAAACACCGTCCCTCACACACACACACCCCAAAAACACCAACTGCCCAACAGAACCTCAGCAAGCCAAAAACACTAAAGTAAAAAATATTTAGGATTTACTGGTTTGTGGTATGTCTGGAAGGAGGGACTGCAGGTGACTTTCTCCTCCATCCAGTTCCTTTATTACAGTGTGTGTGTGTGTCAAATTGGAAATCACGGGGCACTGGAACCAACCAGAAAAGAATATCTGTGCTATTTGACACTTATTTGGAACAGGGTCTGAAATCCAAAAGGCACACCCAAAAGAAATCAAACCACCTGCTACAGCCCTCTTTTGCATAAATTCTGTTTTCTCTTTGTGAGGTAAAGGAACATTTCCTGGCTACCCTGAGTTTGCCCATGAGAAAGAGTCTCATTACTATAATAACAAATAAAATACATGGGAATCTGATCTCTTTCAATCAGGTCTCTTGTGGGGTTTTTTGTTGTTGTTTTTAATAATTTTTATTGTAAAATAAAAGATACTGGAAATCACAGAAAAATATATATAACTTAAGTTTTTATAAGGAGCCTATACCTTTGTAGCCTCCACTTGGGCCAAGAAATAGAGCTTCTGGGGGCACCTGGGTGGCTCAGTCAGTTAAGTGTCTGACTTCAGCTCAGATCATGATCTCACGGTTCGTGGGTTTGAGTCCCACGTCGGTTTCTGTGCTGACAGCTCAGAGCCTAGAGCCTGCTTTGGATTCTGTGTCTCCCTCTCTCTCTGCCCCTCCTCTGCTCTCTCTCTTTCTCTCTCTCTCTTTCAAAAATAAAAACATTAAAAAACATTTAAAAAATAAATAGAGCTTCTGTACCTATCCCAAAAGCTTCTTCAGGAGCATCTTCCAAATCAGAACGCCCCCTTTCTCCTCCCAAGAGGTAAACACTAAAGCAACTTTTCTAGTAATAACTTTCTGGAATTTATTATGGCTTTATTACCCAAGTGTGTGTCCCTAGATGCCAGAGTTGTCCATTTGTACATTTCTGTGCTTAATCGTTTTTAGTACAGAGTTGTGAAACAATCACCGATAAATGATTTCCTTTACCCCAAAAAGATTCCTTGTGCCTGTGTACTGTTGATTCCCATTCCTTCCCTCCCCCTTGCCCCTGGCTGCCAGCAATATACCTTCTGTCTCTATAGATGTGCCTATTCTGGAAATTTCATATAACCAGAATCAAACAATATATGGTGTTTGTGTCTGACTTCTTTCACTTAGCATAATGTTTTTAAGGTTAGTCTTGCTCATTTAAACATGTTTTCAGCCCGGGGCACCTGGGTGGCTCAGCTGGTGAAGTGTCCGACTTTGGCTCAGGTCATGATCTCACACACAGTTCATGAGTTCGTGCCCCGCACAGGGCTCTGTGCTGACAGCTCAGAGCCTGGAGCCTGCCTCAGATTCTGTGTCTCCCTCTCTCTCTGTCCCTCCCCTGCTCGCACTCATTCTCTCAAAAACAAAAAAATAAAAACATTAAAAAATACGTAGACAAAAAAAAATGTTTTGAGATCTTCTTAATCTACGGGTTCCAATTCCATCCTTTTCCTTCCTTACAAGTTATCTATTAAAGGAACTGGGGCATCTGACCTGTATCGTTTCCCCAAATCTGGATTTTGCGGACTGTGTAGTTATGCTGCAGTCCAACAGGGCCTTCTGTATATCTGCACATTGGCAGGTGGATACAGAGGCTTGATATGACTCAGGGTTGAGCCCTTCCGCATGACTCCAGCTGGTGCTGTGTTCCCTCATCAGGTGGTGCATAACATCTATATCTCATATGTGTTGTGATGTTAGCAACTGATGCTTGATGCCTGGATTCACTGATTTTCTGGAGGTTTCAAAAAGTTGATACTCCTCATTTTAACATTTCTCATTTATTGACTAGGACGCTTTTATGAAGAGAGGCTTCCCCTCATCTTCTACTATTTAGTTACTCAAGGAAAAAAAAGACAATGTAAAATGCTTGATTCTTTCACTTTGTTTACTACTTGTCAAAGTAATCAATTGGTTCCTTATCATCCTGTGAAACTGAACAATTTTTATTTTTAAATATAATTACAACTCATGGATTTAAATATATATATTATTAAGTAGGCTTCATACCGAGCACAGAGCCTAATGTGGGGTTTGAACTCACAACCCTAAGATCATGACCTGAGCTGAGATCAAGAGTTAAATGCTTAACCAACTGAGCCACCCAAGAGCCCCAACGTATTTGGTGGGTTTTAACCCACTGCAATGATTTCTTAAAAAATATGTAAATAAGTTTTTAATA
The DNA here is from genome assembly GCA_030068075.1 of Paguma larvata. NCBI lineage: Eukaryota > Metazoa > Chordata > Mammalia > Carnivora > Viverridae > Paguma > Paguma larvata. The sequence continues at coordinate 53,459,195 of CM057830.1, read as the reverse complement.
GAATAGTTTTATATTTACAGAAAAATTGAGAAGATAGTATGGGAATGCCCATATATCTGTACCCAAATTCTCAGATATTCCTTGTTTTTGAGGACCTGAGCAGTTTTGGTGAGTGCCAATCAGAGATTTTGCAGAATGTCCCTCAATTTAGGGGTACCTGATGTTTTTCTCCTAATAAGACTGGGGTTATGGGTTTGGGACAAGAATATCATAAAGGCTGAAGTGCCCTTCTCATCACATCAAATCTAGGCTACACAACCATCAACATGACTTCTCACTGTTGATGTTAATTAACCTGGATCATCCGACTAAGACAGTGTTTGTAAGGCTCCTAACTGTGAATTCCTCCCCACACACCCCTGCTTCCGCACTGTAGTCTTTGGAAGTCACTAAACAGCCCACACTTAAAGGGGAGAGGGAGTTATGCCCCACATCCTTGAGACTGGAGTATATACACAAATCATTTAGCATTTCTCTGTCTCTTCTTCTCCATTTATTTATGTCATCATTTATTTCTATCACTGTAGACTCATGGATATTATATATATATAATACATATATATATATTGTAATCCAATACTGTTATTTTCCTGCTCAAATAATTCCAGTTTTGGCCAGCAAGAGTTCTTTCAGCTGACCCTTGTGTCTATTAACATACTTAAATTGTTTTGTTTTCTGAGTCCTTCTTTATTTTCTAGAACTAAAAGAGGCCTCGGGCTTCATCTTGTTTATTCTCTGCCGCAGCCTAGAAGCAGCCATTTTTCTAATGGGCTCAGGTTTTTTTTAAAATTAGAGAAGGATATTAGAAACCCAAATTTGTGTTCTGGATGTGTTCATCGCTAGTGACAATTACCCTTTTTTGAAGCCAAACTGTCTCTGGCCAGTGGAAACTTTCAAATTGGCTTCTGAGTCCTTTTGATATGACCCTAATTATCTTTGAAAATGTCTTCCTTATCTTTTTTTAAGGATGTAGGTATGTATGTATACATGCATGTATGTATGCATGTGTGTATGTATTTAAAGGAGGTAGGGGGAAAAGGCAGAGAGAGAGAAAGAGAAATTCCCAAGCAGGCTCCCCACCATCAGCGCAGAGCCTGAACTCACGAACCCGTGAGATCACGACCTGAGCTGAAATCAAGAGTCGGTCACTTAACCCACTGAGTCACCCAGGCGCCCCTCTTCCGTATCTTTCTAACAAGATGTTTCCAGTTTATCTTATATATTTCATGCCCCAGACCTGGAATTAGCTATTTCTCTAAGACATCCTGGATTCTTTTAATGGGAATGGTATTTCAAGACCACAAGCTGTGTGCATGTGTTTACTTTTAAATAAAATTTCTCATGAGTTCCTATTCAGCACTTTATTTCTAACTTGAACTTTTTTGAATTACATCTGTGTTCTTCCATGCTGAAGGTCTTACTTCTGAAAGATGATAGAATTAGACTATCTCATAATTACTCATTTATATTATCTCACACACAGTCTTAGAATAACACTAACGTCGTCACCAGTATAATTGCTAAGAACAGTTCATTCTTTTTTGCATATGCTTTCCCCAATTCTCCATTTTAAAAAATAGTTGTACTGTATCTACATTATCTGAGCACTGAACATATAAACATTACATACTCTACGGTCTCCCTTTTAACCCCTATTTAGTCTTGGTTCTACAAGTAACTAGTGCTCACCACCAGTACTTAGTTGAGTTCTTTCTCATAATTTTGGCTGTCGGAAGTTCATTTTCTAGTAAATTTGTTGGGAAGAGATCCTGGGGACACTATTTCCTGAGCTCCTCTATGTTGATAAGTGTCTGTACCCTTTATACCTAACAGTTTTTACCAGATATAGTGTCCTTGGCTCATATTCTTCCCCTTGAGTATCTTAAATATATATTGCTTCATTTTATTCTGGCATAAAAGCGTTGGTGCCACAAGAGTTGGAGAATGATCTTTCTTTCCTTTAAAATCATCTGCTGTTTTTGCTGAAATATCTAAGGCATTTTTTTCCTCTTTAAAGTCTAGTAATTTAAAAAAAATTTTTTTTAACATTTATTTATTCCTGAGAGACATAGAGACAGAGCGTGAGCAGGGGAAGGGCAGAGAGAGAGGGAGACACAGAATCCGAAGCAGGCTCCAGGCTCTGAGCCACCAGCACAGAGCCCGATGCGGGGCTTAAACTCACAGACTGTGAGATCATGACTTGAGCCAAAGTCGGCCACCCAACTGACTGAGCCACCCAGGCGCCCCAAGTCTAGTAATTTTATTAGAACATGTCAGTCTCAGGTACACGGTGTGCCTTATCAAATTGTATCTTTTTTTTTTTTTTAATGCCAGGAAAGTTTCCTTAACATTCCTTAACAAGGCTTTGGCATTTATTTTCTCCTTGCTTTGGTTTTCTTCCGTAGATAATCCTATTATTCATAATCCTGGTCTTCTATGCTATCTTTAACACTAGCCACTTTTCCCCCACCCCCAGTCCTGTTTATCTTTGTTTCTTTTTTTAAGCAAAACATTTTCCTTTTTACCTTAGTAAGGCATCTTCTGGTATGTTCACCCATTCTTGCTTGCTTCCGGTCTAGCTTTCACTTCTGAAATAATTCTTACTTCTCCTGAGTTGTCACCAAATTTCTGTGTTTTAGGGAATCCTGCTTTATATTGTTCTCCTATGTCTTATAAAGTTTTCCTAATGCCTTACAACTGATTTACAAACAGTATGTATTTTTTAGCAGTAAAAATATTAAATTTTTAAAAACAGCATATATTTTAGATTTGTTGTTTTTTCGAGTGTGTCTTTCTGGAATGCTTTTGATTCTCCCCCACTCACCTTTATAATAATTTTGTGTGAGATTTGACCTTCATAATTTTGCATTCAAATTTTTATAGCTTTATTGAGATAGATTTCACATACCATAAATTTCACCCATTTACAGTGTACAGTTAAGTGGTTTGAGGATATTCAGACCTGTGCAACCATTACCACCATCTGTTGTTCATTCTTACGTGTAATAAGTTTTCCTCAACTTTTAGAAAGTATGGTTCAGGGTGGCTTTTCTCACTTCACAAAAATTCCCTTTCTGCTCGTTGTATGCATGTTAAGGAGATACAATGACTTGTGGAGCGCCTGGGTGGCTCAGTCGGTTAAGTGTCCGACTTTGGCTCAGGTCATGATCTCATGGTTCATGAGTTTGAGCCCTGCATCGGGCTCTGTGCTGACAGCTCAGAGCCTGGAGCCTGCTTCGGAATCTGTGTCTCGTTCTCTTTCTGCCTCCCCCCCACTCATGCTCTGTTTCTCTTTCTCTCAAAGATAAACATTAAAAAAATTACAAAAAAAAATTTGGAGGGGTTGCCTGGGTGACTCAGTCAGTTAAGCATCTGACTTTCATGATCTGGCACAGTTTTTGAGTTTGAGCCCCATGTCGGGTTCTGTGCTGACAGCTTGGAGCCTGGAGCCTACTTTGGATTTTGTATCTCCCTGTCTCTTTCTGCCCTTCCCCTGCTCATGCTCTATGTATTGGCCTCTCTCTCTCTCTCAAAAATGAATAAACATTAAAAAAAATATTTGGAGGGGCGCCTGAGTGGCTCAGTCTGTTAAGTGTCTGACTTTGGCTCAAGTTGTGATCTCATGGCTTGTGGCTTTGAGCCCCGCACCAGGCTCTCTGCTCACTTTGGATCCTCTGTCTCCCTCTCTCTGCCCTTCCCCCACCATGCTTGCTTTCTCAAAAATAAGCATTAAAAAAAACCCTATATTCTTGGGAATACAAACTGGTGAAGCCACTCTGGAAAACAGTATGGAGGTTCCTCAAAAAATTAAAAACAGAACTACCCTACAACCCAGCAATTGCACCACTAGCTATTTATCCAAAGGATACAGGTGTGTTGTTTCGAAGGGGCACATGCACCTCAATGTTTATAGCAGCGCTACAGACAATAGCCAAAGTATGGAATGAGCCCAAATGTCCATCAATGGATGAATGGATGAAGATGATGTGGTATATATATACAATGGAGTATTACTCGGCAATCAAAAAGAATGGAATCTTGCCATCTGCAACCATATGGATGGAACTAGAGCGTATTATGCTAAGCAAAATTAGTCAGAGAAGGACAAATATCATATGATTTCACTCATATGAGGAATTTAAGATACACAACACAAGAACATAAGGGAAGGGAAGCAAAAATAATATAAAAACATTTTTTGTTTATATATATAAGATATATATAAAATACTAAGATATATACATATTAAAATTAGATTTATATTTTATAATTTATATATATTAAATACAGAGAAACAGAGGGTTGCTGGAAGGGTTGTGGGAGGGGAATGGGCTAAATGTGTAAGGGGCATTAAGGAATCCACTCCTGAAATCATCAGTGCACTATATGCTAACTAACTTGGATGTAAATTAAGAAAAAAAACCCAACTATATTCTAAAAATATTTGAAGACTTCATAAGTATGTTGCTATTGATTGATAATTTAATTCGATTGTGGTCAGAGAACATTATTTAGTGTGATTTCTTTCTTTTTTTTTTTTTATCTTTCCCCCTTCCTTCCCCTCTTCCCCTCCCCCCTGGTTTTCTGTTAGGTCTCCCAAAGCCTACCTATGCGTGGGAACACATGGCATCTGTCTTTCTCTGCCTGACCTATTTCACTCAGCATAATATCCTCCAGTTCCATCCATGTTGCCATACATGGCCAGATTTCATTCTTTCTCATTGCTGCATAGTATCCCATTGTGTATAATATGTATATATATATATATACCACATCTCTTTATCCATTCATCAGTTGATGGACACTTAGTCTCTTTCCATGATTTGGCTATTGTTGAAAGTGCTGCTATGAACATCAGGGTACACATGCCCCTATGCATCAGCAGTCCTGTATCTCTTGGGTAGATTCCTAGCAGTGCTATTGCTGGGTCATAGGGTAAATCTATTTTCATTTTTTTGAGGAACCTCCACACAGTTTTCCAGAGTGGCTGCACCAGTTTGCACTCCCACCAACAGTGTAAGAGGGTGCCTGTTTCTCCACATCCTCTCCAGCATCTATAGTTTCCTGATTTGTTCATTGTAGCCACTCTGACTGGTGCGAGGTGGTATCTCAGTGTGGTTTTGATTTTTACTTTCCTGATGATGAGTGACATTGAGCATCGTTTCATGTGTCTGTTTGCTATTTGGATGTCTTCTATGGAGAAGTGTCTATTCATATCTTCCGCACATTTCTTCACTGGATTATTCGTTTTTCAGGTGTGGAGTTTGGTAAGTTCTTTATAGATTTTAGATACTAGTCCTTTATCCGATATGTCATTTGCGATTATCTTTTCCCATTCCGTTGATTGCCTATCAGTTTTGTTGGTTGTTTCTTTTGCTGTGCAGAAGCTTTTTATCTTGATGAGATCCCAGTAGTTCATCTTTGCTTTTAATTATTTAGTGTGATTTCAATCCTTGAAATTTATTGAGACTTATTTGATGGCTCAGAATATCATCTCTCTTGGTGAGTGTACCACACACATTTGAAAAAAGGTGTAGTTTGCAATTGTTGGATATATTGTTCCGTAAATATAAAACAGGTTAAGGTGGCTGCTATGGTTGTCCAGATCATCTACATCCTGATTTTCTGTCTAGTAATTCTTTCAATTAGTGGAAAAAAAAGTCTTAAAATCTCCAACTATGAGTATAGATTTGTCTATTTCTCCATTTTGGTCTGTCAATTTTTATTTCTTATAATTTAAAGCCTGTTATTAGACATGAAGATGTTTATCAGTGCTAGATCTTCCTGATAAATTTCCCCTTTTATTGGTATGGAATGTTCTTCTTTACATCCGGTAACACCTTTTGTCTTGAGGTCTACTTTATCTGACTTTACTATAGCTACTATGGCTTTCTTATGCTTATTGTCAGCATGGTATATTCTTTTTCATCCTTTTACTTTTAACCAATCTGTGCCCTTACATTTAAATTTTTTTAAAATTTTTTTTTAATGTTTATTTATTTTTGAGACAGAGAGAGACAGAGTATGAGCAGGGAGGGGCAGAGAGAGAGGGAGACACAGAATCCGAAGCAGGCTCCAGGCTCTGAGCTGTCAGCACAGAGCCCGACGCGGGGCTGGAACTCACAGACCGGGAGATCATGACCTGAGCCGAAGTCGGACGCTCTACCGACTGAGCCACCCAGGCGCCCCTGTGCCCTTACATTTAAAATGCATCTCTTGGGGCGCCTGGGTGGCTCAGACGGTAGATCATCTGACTCTTGATTTTGGCTCAGGTCATGATCTCATGATCCAGCCCCGCATCGGGCTCTGTGCTGATAGTGCAGAGCCTGCCTGAGATTCTCTCTCTTCCTCTCTCTCTGCCCCTCCCTCACATGTGCTCACTCTTGCTCTCTCAAAATAAATAAACATTTAATAAAATAAAATGCATATCTTGTAGACAGCATGCAGCTGAATCTGAAATCAATCTCTGATTTCTAATTTGGAGGTTTATTCCATTTAAATTTAGAATAATTACTGATATGACTAGAATGGGATCTACTATTCTGCTATCGGTTTTCTGTTCACCGCATCTGTTTTTTGTTTGTTTGTTTGTTTCTCTAGTCATTCTTTCTTGCTTTCTCTCTTTTAATTTCTCCATTGACTTTACAACTTTGTCTATGTAGATTATTTTTTAAAACAGACAATACACAGTGTTGCCATATACTTCCTGCCCCCACTGAGGCATAGCTTCCCCTACTATCAACATCCTGCACCAGAGTGGAATATTTGTTACAATCAGCAAATCTTCATTGACACATCAGTATAGTCCGAAGTCCATAGTTTACATTACAGTTCATTCTTGGTGTTGTACATTCTATGGGTTTGGAAAAATGTATACAATGACATGTATCCACTAGTTTACATGCAGTAGTTTCACTGCCCTAAAATCCTCTGTGTTCCACCTGTTCGTCTCTCCTCCTCTAACTCCCAGCAGCCACTGATCCCTTTACTGTCTCTCCAGTTTTGCCTTTTCCACAGTCATATAGTTGGAATCAGATAGCATATAGCCTTTTCAGACCAGCTTCTTTCACTTAGTAATATGTATTTAAGGTTTTTCCATGTCTTTCTATGGTTTGATAAGCTCATTTTTTTTTTAAAGCAATGAACACTATTCCATTGTCTGGATATACCACACTTTATCCTTTCAAGCTACTGAGGACACCTTGGTCGCTTCCAAGTTTTGGCAATTATGAATAAAGCTGTCGTAATCACTTGTGTGCAGGGTTTTTGTAGACCTAAATTTTCAACTCATTTGGGTAAATACCAAGGAGCAGGATTGCTGGATCGTCTGGTAGGAGTACGTTTAAGTTTTGTAAGAAATGGTCTTCCCAGGTGGCTGTACCACTTGGCATCCTCAGCAGCAGTGAATGAGTCCCCGTTGTTCCATACCCATGTCAGCTTTTGGTGTTGTCAGTGTTTTGGATTTTGGCCATTCTTCTAGGGGTGTAGTGGTATCACTATTGTTTTAATTTGCAATTCCCTAATGACATATGATGTTGAGCTTCTTTTAACATACTTATTTGCCCTTTGTAGATCTTCTCTGGTAAGGTGTCTATTCAGGTCTTCTGCCTATTTTTTAATTAGGTATTTGTTTCCTTATTGTTGAGTTTTAAGAACTCTTTGTCTGTTTTGGAGAAAAGTCTTTTATCAGATTTGTCTTTTCCAAATATTTTCTGCCAGCCTGTGGCTTGTCTTCTCATTCTCTTGATGCATTATTATTTAAGTGGTTGCTCTAGGTAATACAATATTCCTTCCTAACTTTCCAGTCTACTTGGAGTTAATACCGAACCATGTCAGAGGCAGCCTCAAAGATGGACCCTGACTATCTCAATTTTCTGGCATTCACGCTTTTCTGTAGTCCCCTCCCATACTACATGACCACCAGAACATGGCTGAAGTCATAGTATGTCACTTTCAACGTTAGGTTATAAAAGATACTGAAGCTTCTGTCCTGGTCATTCTCACTCAGATCACTTGCTTTAGGGAAAGGAAGCTCTTGGCTGTGAGGAACCCCAGAGAGAGACCCACAAGGGGAGGCCTCCTGCCAATAGCCACGTGAATGAGGAGTCAATGAGCAGGAAGCAGATCCTCCAGCCTCAGTTAAGCTTTCAGAAGACTGCATAGCTTAGGTGTCAGCTGACACCCTGATTGCAACTTCAAGAGATACCAAGCCAGAATCACTAGTAAAGTTGACCTTAGATTCGTCACCCTCAGAACATATGTGAGACCATAAATTTTTATTATTTTAAGTTGCTAAATTTTGCAGTAACTCGTTACACAGCAATAGATAATATGTACCACTTCACATAAAACAGACGAATTTCACAAAACAAGGTCCCATTTACTCTGTCCTTTTTGCTATCACTGTCATATGTATTACATCTACATACAGTATAATCCCCACAGGACGGTATTATACTTTTTGCCTTAATAAAGGTTTTTTTCTAAAAGTCCTTTCGAAAAGTTGGGAGGGAGATAGTCCTTTGTATTTACCCACATAATTACCGTTTCTGTTGCACCTCATTCCTTGAAATTCCAAGTTTCCATCTGGTATCATTCCCTTTAGCCTAAAGAACTTCCTTCAGAATTTCTCATAATGCCAGTTTCCTAGTGAAGAATTCCTTCAGCTTTATCTGAAAGAGCCTTTATTATGCCTTCATTTTTATGTGTATTTTCACAGGAGATAAAATTCTGGAGTGACGGGTCTTCCTCCACCCCCAAAACTTTACAGATGTTGCTCCGCTGTCTCTGGCTCCCACGGTTTCTCATGGCAAATCAGAAACAACTCCTATTGTTGTTCTTCTAAATGGAATGTGTACTTTATTTCTGGCTGCTTTCAAGATTTCCTCTTTTCCTTTGGTTTTCAGCAGTTTGACAATGATGTGTCTATGTGTGGCCTTCTTTGTATTTAACTTGCTTGGGGCTTGATAAGATTTCTGAATCTGTAAATTTGTGTTTCATTGAGTTAGGGAACATTTCAGCCATCATATCTTCAAAAAATTTTTTCGTGGCCCCTTCTTTGTCTCTCTCCTTTCCTAATGGTATTTCAACTGTGCATATGATGGACTTTTGAACCTTGTTCCACAGGTCACAGAGGCTCTGTTCACTTTTTTCCCCCCAATTTGTTGTTTGTCAGAGTAATTGGAATTGATCTATCATCGAATTAATTGACACTTTCTTCTATCACTGCCAATTTGCTATTATTAAGATTATCCAATGGGAGAAAAGTGACGAATGGATCCGAGAAGGGGACAGAGATGCGCGGGTAAACACTTAGGAGTGGAATTACTGAGTAATATGCCCTTTTTCTGGAATAACCAGGCCGTATAAGTTCATCTAGACGACATCGATCTTTATTCCTTTTCCCTCGCACCTGTCCTTATTCTGATTTCTATCAGTCTGGATTAAACCCTTTAGTCGCTCTACCTGGGCAAAGTCCATTTCCTTCTTCTCCCTGCACCAGTCATTATTCTGTCTATATATGCTCTGCCACCAGCACACTACATACCCTGTCCTTAACGTGTAGCGGTTACTTCAGGACATTGCCCTCAGAGAGTCACTTGTTATTTTTTTCTGTTGTGAACTGCTTGTCTGGACCATTTGTCGGTACGTTTGAGTATTTCTGTGTTCTGTGTGTCTGTCAGTTTTCCTTTCCAGGGCAACTTCAAGAAACAACCCATAACACATCCAGCCAAAATGACGAGACGGAAGAATTCTCCTCAAAAGAGTCTACAAGAAGTAGTGACAGCTCAAGAATTAATGAAAACAGATATAAGCAACATAACAGAACTTGAATATAGAATGTTAATCATAAAACTAATTGCTGGCCTTGAAAAAAGCTTAGATGAATGCAAGGAGTCCCACGAGGCAAAGTTCAAAGACCTTAAAAACGGTCAAGAAGAATTAAAGAAGACATTGGAAGAAATACAGGGGAAACTGGAAGCAGCCACAGCACGGATTGAAGAGGTAGAGGAAAGAGTTAGTGCCTTAGAAGACAAAATCATTGAAAAAGAGGAAGCAGATAAAAAGAGAGAGAAGCTGATCCAGGAACAGGAAAGGAGAATTCGAGAGCTGAGCGATGCACTCAAAAGAAACAATATCCGTATCATAGGAGTTCCAGAGGAAGAAGAGAGAGAGAAAGGAGTCGAAGGGGTTCTGGAACAAATCATTGCTGAGAACTTCCTCAACATGAGAAAGGAAACGGGCATGGAAATCCAAGAGGCACAGAGAACTCCCCTCAGACGTAACTTGAATAGACCTTCTGCACGGCACATCATAGTGAAGCTGGCAAAATACAAAGATAGGGAGAGAATCCTGAAAGCAGCTAGGGACAAAAGAACCCTAACATACAAAGGGAGACCTATAAGGGTAGTAGCAGACTTATCTACGGAAACTTGGCAAGCCAGAAAGGAATGGCAGGATATCTTCAATGTGATGAGCAAGAAGGACATGCAACCAAGAATTCTGTATCCGGCTAGCCTGTCATTCAGAATAGAAGGAGAGATCAAGGTTTTTCCCAACAAACAAAAACTGAAAGAATTTATCACAAATAAGCCAGCACTGCAAGAGATCCTGAGGGGCATTCTATGAAAATAAGGAGGCAAAGAACACAAACTACCAGAGACAGCCTTACAAACATGAAACTTACAGATAATACAGTGACTGTAAGCCCATATTTTTCAATATTAACACTGAATGTAAATGGACTAAATGCGCCAATCAAAAGACACAGGATAACAGAATGGATTAAAAAACAAGACCCATCTATTTGCTGTCTTCAAGAAACTCATCTTAAACCTGAAGACACCTTCAGATTGAAAGTGAGGGGATGGAAAACTATCTACCATGCTACTGGAAGTCAGAAGAAAGCCGGAGTAGCCACACTTATATCAGACAAATTAGACTTCAAAATGAACGATGTAATAAGAGATGAGGAAGGACATTATATAATAGTCTCAGGAACCATCCAGCAGGAAGAGCTAACAATTGTAAATATCTACGCACCGAATTCAGGGGCACCCAAATTTGTAAAACAACTAATTACAAACATTAGCAACCTCATCGATAAAAATGTCCTAATAGTAGGGGATCTCAACACTCCACTCTCAGCATTGGATAGATCAACAAAACAGAAAATCTCCGCAGAAACAATAGCCCTGAATGACACATTAGGACAGATGGGCCTCACAGACATCTTTAGGGTCCTTCATCCAGAAGCAAAGGAATTTACGTTCTTCTCATCTGCACACGGCACATTTTCCAAGATAGACCACATTCTGGGGCACAGGGAAGCTCTGAATAAATATAAAAGAATTGAGATCATACCGTGTACAGTGTCAGACCACAATGCTTTGAAACTTGAAATCAACCACAGGAGAAAGCCTGGAAAATATTCAAGAACATGGCGGCTAAGAAATAACCTACTAAAAGATGACTGGGTCAACCAAGCCATCAGAGAAGAAATTAAAAAATATATGGAAACAAATGAAAATGAAAATACAACAATCCAAACGCTCTGGGATGCAGCAAAGGCAGTCCTGAGAGGGAAATATATTGCAATCCAGGCCCATTTCAAGAAACAAGAAAAATCAATAACACAAATTCTAACAGCACGCCTAAAGGAACTAGAAGCAGATCAACTAAAACAACCCAAGCCCAGCAGAAAGAGAGAAATAACAAAGATCAGAGCTCAAATTAACCATATGGAGACAGAAAAGGTAGTGGAACAGATCAATGAAACCAAAAGCTGGTTCTTTGAAAAAATAAACAAAATAGACAAACCTCTAGCCAGGCTTCTCAAAAAGAAAAGAGAGAGAACTCAAATAAATAAAATCGTGAATGAAAAGGGAGAAATTACAACCAATCCCTCAGAGATACAAGCAATCATCAGAGAATACTATGAAAAATTATATGCCACCAAACTTGGCAATCTGGAAGAAATGGACAGCTTCCTAAATAGCCACACACTACCAAAACTCAAACGGGAAGAAATAGAAAATTTGAACAGACCCATAACTAGTGAAGAAATAGAATCCGTTATTAAAAACCTCCCAGCAAATAAAAGCCCTGGACCAGATGGCTTTCCTGCGGAATTTTACCAGACATTTAAAACAGAGTTAATTCCTATCCTCCTCAAGCTGTTCCAAAAAATTGAAACGGAAGGAAAACTCCCGGACTCATTCTATGAAGCCAGCATCACTTTGATTCCCAAACCAGATAGAGACCCAGCAAAGAAAGAAAATTACAGGCCAATATCCCTGATGAATATGGATGCAAAAATTCTCAACAAGATACTAGCAAATCGAATCCAACAGCATATAAAGAGAATTATCCACCATGATCAAGTAGGATTCATCCCTGGGTTGCAGGGCTGGTTCAATATTCGCAAATCAATCAACGTGATACATCACATCAACAAAAGAAAAGATAAGAACCATATGATCCTGTCAATAGATGCAGAAAAAGCATTTGACAAAATACAGCATCCTTTCTTAATAAAAACTCTCGAGAAAGTCGGGATAGAAGGAACATACTTAAACATCATAAAAGCCATATATGAAAAGCCCACAGCTCATATCATCCTCAATGGGGAAAAACTGAAAGACTTCCCCCTGAGATCAGGAACACGACAGGGGTGTCCACTCTCGCCACTGCTATTTAACATAGTGCTGGAAGTCTTAGCATCAGCAATCAGACAACAAAACAAAATAAAAGGCATCAAGATTGGCAAGGAGGAAGTCAAACTTTCACTTTTTGCAGATGACATGATACTTTACATGGAAAACCCGACAGAATCCACCAAAAGCCTACTAGAACTGATTCATGATTTCAGCAAAGTTGCAGGATACAAAATCAATGTACAGAAATCGGTGGCATTTCTATACACCAACAATGAAGCAGCAGAAAGAGAAATAAAGAAGCTAATCCCTTTCACAATTGCACCAAAAACCATAAAATACTTAGGAATAAACCTAACCAAAGATGTGAAAGACCTCTACACTGAAAACTATAAACAACTTACGAAGGAAATTGAGGAAGACACAAGGAAATGGAAAAACATCCCATGCTCATGGATTGGAAGAATAAATATTGTCAAAATGGCAATACTACCCAAAGCAATCTACACATTCAATGCAATCCCAATCAAAATTGCACCAGCATTCTTCTCAAAGCTAGAGCAAACAATCCTAAAATTTGTATGGAACCACAAAAGACCTCGAATAGCCAAAGTAATACTGAAGAATAAAACCAAGGTGGGAGGCATCACAATCCCAGACTTTAACCTCTACTACAAAGCGGTGGTCATCAAGACTGTATGGTATTGGCACAAAAACAGACACATAGACCAATGGAATAGAATAGAAAACTCAGAAATGGACCCGCAAGTATATGGCCAATTAATCTTTGACAAAGCGGGAAAATGTATCCAATGGAAAAAAGACAGCCTTTTTAACAAATGGTGCTGGGAGAATTGGACAGCAACATGCAAAAGAATGAAACTAGACCACTTTCTTACACCACTCACAAAAATAAATTCTAAATGGATAAAAGATCTGAATGTGAGACAGGAAACCGTCAAAATCCTAGAGGAGAAAACAGGAAAAAGCCTCTTTGACCTAAGACGCACAAATTTCTTACTCGACACTTCTCCAAAGGCAAGAGAATTAAAAGCAAAGATGAACTATTGGGACCTCATCAAGATAAAAAGCTTCTGCACGGCAAAAGAAACAACCAACAAAACGAATAGGCAACCAACGGAATGGGAAAAGATCATCGCAAATGACATATCGGATAAAGGACTAATATCTAAAATTTATAAAGAACTTACCAAACTCCAAACCCGAAAAACAAACAACCCAGTGAAGAAATGGGCGGAAGATATGAATAGACACTTCTCCAAAGGGGACATTCAGATGGCCAACAGACACATGAAACGATGCTCAATGTCACTCATCATCAGGGAAATACAAATCAAAACTACACTGAGATACCACCTCACACCAGTCAGAGTGGCTAAAATGAACAAATCAGGAAACTATAGATGCTGGCGAGGATGTGGAGAAGTAGGCACCCTCCTACACTGTTGGTGGGAATGCAAACTGGTGCAGCCGCTCTGGAAAACGGTGTGGAGGTTCCTCAAAAAAATGAAAATAGAGCTACCCTATGACCCAGCAATAGCCCTGCTAGGAATCTACCCAAGAGACACAGGAATGCTGATGCATAGGAGCACGTGTACCCCAATGTTCATAGCAGCACTTTCGACAATAGCCAAATCATGGAAAGAGACCAAGTGCCCATCAACTGACGAATGGATAAAGAAGTTATGGTACTTATATACAATGGACTACTACGTGGCAATGAGAAAAAATGAAATCTGGCCATGTGTAGCCAGATGGATGGAACTGGAGGGTATTATGTTAAGTGAAATAAGTCAGTCAGAAAAAGACAGATACCATATGTTTCCACGAATAGGTGGACTTTGTGAAACTAAGCAAAAACCAGGGGGAGGGGAAGAGGGGAAAGAAAAAAAAGACACAGAGAGGGAGGGAGATAAAACATAAGAGACTCTCAAAGACTAAGAAAAAACTGAGGGTGAGGGGGATGAGGGAGGGGGGAGAGGGGGTGATGGGCATTAAAAAGGGCACATGTTGGGATGAACACTGGGTGTTATATGTAAACCAATTTGAAAATAAACTAATAAAAAAAAAAAAAAAAAAAAAAAAAAAAAAAAAGATTATCCAATGGTTTGTAAACTTCAGACATTGTACTTTTCAGTTTCAGAATCTGTATATAGTTCCCACCTCTCTACTGAGATTTCTTTCTATTCTTTTTTTTTTTTTTTGAGCATGAAAATAAAATCTTTATTTTTAGTTATTACCCACCAATAAGAGAAAGTTAGGTTCACAGTTTTAGCTCTTGACACGAAGTGAACCAGGAGGCAAATCTACATCCATTGGACACAACTAATGGACCAACTTTTTAAAGTTCAGGCTATCTTGAAAGCTTGCGCCATACTAGATATCACTGTATTCTCTAGTGACAGAATGTCAGCAACAGCTGGCACAAAGTAGAACTTGTGAAGTGTTTTTGATCGGAGGTATTTCTATATCTTGCTAAAAATCGAGAGGTTTATCAACATGTTACATGTCCAGGAACAAGTCACAATACTTGAAAAGTCTAACCACAATGATTTAGGAGCGTGTGTGCTGTACTGCAATCTCAAGAGGGCTCAAGAGTCCATACGGGCTACATTAATACTTGCCTCTGGGTAGCAGATACATTTGTAAATATTAAGTTAGTGGATAAAGATTTCTTATCTTTTCAGTCATTACAAGCAGATTTTCCCCTCTGTCCTTGAGCATGTAAATAAGCTGCTTTAAAGTCCCTGTCAGTGGCAAGAGTAATCGGTTACCCCAGGTCTGTCCATACTTTTTCTGATATACCATATTGGGACACCCCTCCCCACCTCTCCCTTCCAAAGATGCCTCCAAGTATCTACTATGATCTAATTACTGAGTTGGACACCAAGAATACATTAAGTCAAAGTCCCTGTCCTCGAGAAATTCCAAGTACCATTCCCTTCTTCCAAGTGTTGACTACCCTCCAGTCTATGTCTGCTTTTGGTCATTCTCTATTTCCTTCAGGTAGTAGTTTTATTTTCTTCAGTTTGTAATTATTACATGTGGGAGGGATCGGACGGTGGAAATGCTGTCCATGGATTTTCGGTTTTGCTATCTAGCTGCTCAGTCTGTTTTTATGCCATGACAGCTGGAAAGATTTTGGAATCGTGCAGCTGCTCCCTACATCCTCCCCCAAATCATCTGCTATATATCTTAATAATAAATAAAATACAACATTGCCTAGAATCTTTGTCCAGATTCCTTCTGCTCCTAAAGGGCAACAATACTTGGTCTGAATTTAACTGCTAGGGAGTAAGGACCAATAATAGTATGACTGCTTTCTGCCTACCCCTTCATACCTGGTGTTGTCTTGGCTATGCCTTGATCTGGTAATGCTCCGTATTTCCGATGTTGATCATACCAGTCATTCACCGTCATAGATGCCAGACTTGGATAACCAGCTCCAAATACTCTGCAAGAATCACACCGCATTTAGACAACTAAACATACACAGCACTATTAAAAAGCCTCTTCTCTTTAGTGACAAAGGCTGCATCTGTTTCATCCTGGCTCCCCTGCCCAGCTATCTTCTGAAAAGCTGTGTAAACTGGAGGACACGGAACAAGAGGCATCCAGGAAGGGGCATTATAGTCAAGAGCTTTCATGAGAAGATAAATAGCTCAGGATCATCGCCCAGAAAGCAATTCCAAAGGCCAGCATCCCAGAAAACAGATGCTCTGTATTTACAGTTGGTGGGTCTAAAAGGTACACAGAGGAAAGGAGACTTTTTTGCCACCTAATAGAAGAGCATCTTCTTTCAAGAACTCAGAATTAAATCTGAAACAGGCAAATATGTCCTCTTGAGAACTGTAGCTACAGGCAATGGGAAACAACTGAAGTGTACAATTCCCCACTAGATTCCTTTCTTCTGTTTTATTTTTCTCAGTGTTCTTTTGAGCCTATTTTTAAGCTTGAGTTTGAGTGAAATGTCTAATGAAGACAGACATACAGAAAATATTAGAGGTAACATCCCACTGATGAAAGAACAGCCACCACAGATGAGGACATGGCCTGTTAACAATGCCCATTCTGTCTGTTACTCATGCACTGTAACTGAACCATAAAAGCAGGGTGCCTACAAAGGCAACCCACTTTTTAGTACTACCTACTTGGCTTGGGCCCTGTTCCGAGTGAGAACGAAGGGTTTCATTGGAGGCTTGTCCTGACGAGGTGAGAAAGAAGTTGCTCCCTGGAAAGGAAATTCATTATCAGAAACACATTTCCCATTCTGCCTACCCCATGATGTGGGCTCTTAAGTCTTCAGGTGCCTGAAAAGCCCTGGATTCAAATGTTGCCCACTCCCTATTTATCAGTCTCTAAGATAGAACAGCAGAATACTAACGGTGGAGTCTGCTTAGCTCCCCTGAGGAGGCCTGAATACCTTGCTGAATAGGGAGGAAGAGAAAGCTCTCCCAGAAATCATCTCACCAAAAGTAAAAATCATTTGGCTTTAAAATATTCCCCTCTAAAGAAGGAGATTCTAAAGGCTTTTTCCATGTTCCAGATAAATCCCTTGAGCTGATTTTGAAGTCCCTTGCCTCAGCCTGGCCTTCAGTGCTAAAGTTGAATGATTAAGACCCTTTCCAATGTAACTACGTGATTAATTGTTAAGAACTCCCCAGTTTTTAGAAGATGGTGTCCCTAAATGCAACGGGGAAAGATTGTGTTAGTAACTTTCATATAGTGGCGTATGACAATGTTTCAGGGAACCTCAGCTCTCCTGAGCATTCTGAAACAAAGCATGGTCGGAGAAAAGGTGTTCAGTTGGGTCTACATCCATCACTTCCAGAGCTGATCCCAACAGCAAATAAGAGAGCCTTTAACAACAACAACAAAGAAGGAGGCAGGGGAGGATCCAGAAGAGTCCAGCCTCAAAATGCTTGAAAACCATTCATCTAGAGATGCTCGAGGGGCCTCCTGGCCTTAGAATATTGTTTATTCTTTGATCCTTTAACATGAGGAGCTAGGTTGATGTTACCCGGAGGCATAGGCTCCCGGGCTAATAATTAGTACAAATCCTGTTCAGAACAGGTTTCTCTGAGGACCGAAATAAATGCTTGTGACTAGCTGATAAATTCAACTCAATCCATGTTTGCATCTTGAACCAAAAACTAGGTGGCGGCAGAGCCTAATCTTTTGAGATAGCAGCTCCAAAACAGGGGAATGATCTTCAAAGATGGCCAAAGCTGTTTCACACCAGGTTTTCTTGATCAGTACACCCAGAATTTTGTGCATGGAAAGGTCCTTCTGTGTCTCCTACTTGTGAGATCTAAGGGTGTGAGGGTGCATCACTGCCTAAGGTTAAATTCAGATTCCTCCCTGAACCTAAATATATTCCCAATCTTTCCTTTGATCCTCTTCTTCCTACTCTTTCCTCTCTCCCCTCCAGTGCCACTTTCCTTCTCTGTTCCCATCCCATTCCTCTTCCCGTTTGTCTATTACAGTCAGGCACAGATTATAAAGGCCCACCTCCCCATGCATTCCTTCGGCAGTCATGACCTCTCACGGCCGAAATCGATTTTTACTTCAGAGAAGTCTCCCTCCCTGTGGCATGTCACAAAAATACCAATGGCTAAAAGTGGTTGACAGGTTAGAAAGCCCTGGGGAATAACACCGGAAGCCAGAGAGAAGGCTACCCCTAGTGAACCTTCAGCCTTCCTCCACTATTCTGAAGAAGAAGAATGATTTTATGGAGACTTAAACGGATTTTAATTCGATGACTCTCCTGTAGCATGTTCAAATCTCTGACAGTAGCTTTTTGAGCTATATGGGCAGCGACCAGGCTTACCTCTTTTGAGGAGTCTTTTTCTCTCAGGATCTTCATCTCCTGGTCAATGCTCTCAATCTCTTCTAAGCTGACACCAATCCACCTTCGAAGGTGAAGGAGGTAATATTCACGAACACGCTCATCATCTGCTTGACCACTTTCCACAGCAGATTTCAGTGCGGACAACCTATGCTCCACCTCCTTCTTCTGCTTGTATCTGTTCCACAGAAAAGCATTACCCATGAACTCAAAAATAGAGCCGTATTCCTTCAAAGGAGGCCACAATAAGAGATTAAATTTGCTGATGACCAGGCAGTGAGTATGCTGGTTTCCACTTTGGCAAAAATACACATTCTGTACCCCAGAACTCACCACCAGGGCAGTTCTCTCAAGACTGCAAGGCCAGGAACGGATGAGTAGGGGCTGAGAAATACATTCCAAAGCCAGAAAAATACAGAAATAACGTGATCTGAACAAGTCCTCCCGTCATCTTTCCAGATGGAAGTTCAAGGCTTACTAGGTTGGATAGTAGGTTGAATCACACAATATCCAGTTGAGAAGTACAACTTCAAAGAGTCAGACTCTTATGGGTTATTTAACTGCCACTGACGCAGGAGTTCCTTGGGAAAAAACAGCCTTAAAAAATGGTCATCTCTTCTTTTTTTTCTGGACAAAACAATCCCAGCTCTTCTGGCTCATCCTTTTGCTAAGGGAATCATATGGTTTGAACCAAGGAAATACTCTATTGTATTTTTCTCAAGTACAAGGTGCTATACTAAGTGCATTTATTTATACTACCACATTTTTTAAAAAGTAAGCTTTACACTCAACATGGGGCTGAAACTCACTGTCTGACCCAGCCGGGTGCCTCCCTGACTCATCCTAATATAAAGACTCACAACCATCCTGCTTGCCTTTTTCAGGATCCATTCCAACATGTCATCTATCATTCATCTGAAAAATATTTACTGAGTACCTATTGTGTGACAGGCACTCTTCTCAGTGATGGATACACAGTAATGTATACAAGAAAGTCCTTGCTCTCCTGAAGCTTTTGTTCCAGTGGAAGCAGACAAAAAGAGATGATGAGTCGGGTTGTGATAAGTGCCATGAAGCAGCAGCAAAAAGCAAGGTAAGGTGGACGGAATGATGGCACAGAAGTAGAAATGCTATTATATACAAGGTGATCAGGAAGAGGTGATATCTGAACAAAGACTTTAGTAAGGAAGCAAGCCATGCCAATATCTGAAAGAGTGTTCTAAGGGGGAAAGGCAAATATGAAGTTCCTGGAGTGGGAGAGAGCCTGGCTTGACATGTTTGCAAAACAGAAAGGACGCCAGTGTGGCTGGTGTGAAGAAGAATGACAGTAACTGAAGTAAGAGGGATAGCCAGGACCACAATTTGTACAACCTCGTGTGTTCTAAGACCCCAAAATCAAATACCAGGATGTCTGAGATAGGAGAGCCAGTGGAGGCTTCTGAGTAGAACACATGACATGAATAGAGTGACGTGAAAACTTTTCTAATAAGGGCCACTCTGGCTACTGTGCAGAGTGTAGAATGTGGGGCAGGAGGTGGTGGGAGACAAGGATGGAAGCAGGGAAATCAATTAAGAGTATATTGCTATAATCTAAATGAGAGACAGTGCCTTGAAACAGGGAGGTGGAGAGATGTGGATATATTTAAAATAGACAACAGACTTATTGGACATGAGGGGTTGAGAGAGAAGAGTTAAGGAAAAGAATCTGGAGTTCTTAACCTGAGGTCCATGGATAGAGTTTGAGGGGAGGAGGTCCTTGAATTCCCTGAAATTTAATACAGAATTCTACTTTTTTATTTTATTTTATTTATTTATTTTGCCTGGGAGAGGTCTGTAGTTTTTATCAGATCATCGACAAGGTCCATGACCCATGTAAAGTCAAGAACCACTGCTCTGGAGACATTCTTTATTATACAAACTTTTAGGCTCTTCTGGTCCTTTACCCAACAAACAGAGCAGTTTATATGTTACAAATAACCGTCACAGCATCATCAGCAGCAGCCTCTAAGCAAAACAGCACATAGGTCAATTTCTAGTTCATGAATGCTATTACAGACATCGCTTGAGAACATTTCATTCTGGTCCCAATCCTACCCCCACCCTCTTTCCTGGATGTACCTATATCAGGAAAAAACATACCAGGGCCATAGAATGTATACAATCCAGGGTAAATTCTGAGTCAGTTTACCGGTCCTCTGAGTAACGTTCTTGTGCTTCCTTTCCCATTCTTTGCATGCAGTGTAACCGTGTTCTCTGGCTTCTTCTTCACTTCCTCACTCCTACGACTTTGCTCCTTGTCATCTCTGAAACTTCTAGCTCTTCCACTCCTGCTTTTTTGGCCAGTGTTTTTGAAACCTTTTTGTCTTAGTAAAAGAACCCTTTCTTCTTCTTCTTCTTTTTCTTCTTCTTCTTCTTCTTTAAAGTAAGCTACATGCCCAGCACAGAGCCTAATGTGGGGCTTGAACTCACGACCCTGAGATCAAGACCTGAGCTGAGATCAAGAGTCAGACACTTAACCGACTGAGCCACTGAAGCACCCCAAGAACCCTTTCTTCTTGTGGGAGCTTATTTGTAACTCTGTAAGTAATAAACAGATAAAAATCCACCCTAATTAAATCAGAGGAGGGTTCCCAACATCCTCCCTTACCCTGGCACTGTGGTGTAAGCTTACAGCTCCAAGGGACAGATTGAAAATCACAATCCTAGACCTTCACCGCTGTTTTAGATTTCCAATGGTGAGCCATTACATGGAAACACTCCCTACCACCCTACAATCCCCAATGCCCATCACCCTTTGGACTCTGGACAACTTTCCCCATTCCCTTTTTCTGTTCTCAGGCTGCTGTGGAGAGCTCACAAATCACAGATTTGTGTCAAATGAATCAACATCAAATTCAAAGGATCAAACTTTGGCTGAGCGGTCACTCTTGCTGAGCTCTTTTTGTTCATCTTTTGTGGATTCCATGCTACCATTGTACTTGCCCGATGGCCAGCTAATGGCCATCAATTTCCATCTTTCCCTTAAAACCTCTGTAGTTTCACCTTTCCTCCTTCCCTTGTCTTTAAGGAGCTAACACTGTTTTTACCAGGGCGATGTCTTTACCATTCCAGTTTTGCTATCAAACCTGTCTCAACTCACATTTTCCCAGGCCTCACACTATCAACCATCATGGCATCAGCGGTTACAAGTTTTCGCTCTCCTGGTGCCTTTCCCCTATCCTAGAAACACCTTCCCTCAATCCATAGTCTATCCTTTCCAATGACCACTCTTCTCTTTTCTGTGCTATGCTGGAATGAGCACGAGAACTGGGAATTTGAAGATCTGCATCTAAATCCTAGCCGGAACACTTATGAGGTAACTCTGGACAACTAAATTCTCATACCCCATTTCCGTGTCTCCAACATGGAGATAAGAAGCTGCATTTCCTGGGGTTGTTAACAGAATCAAATGGAACAATACACACGCAAGTACTTCGTAAGCAGCAACGGAATACAAATACTGTTAGAGGACAGGAAAGTGGAGGCCAGGAGAGACTAGATGATGCCCCACTTATTAAGTGGTGGAAATCAGATTGGTCACTCCAAGTCCAGGCTTTATGTGCAATACCATATTGCTTTGCTTCCGTTTTTCTTAGGACTACTGTGTAACCGTTCCTCCCACAGAAACTTCATGTACCTACTACGATCCACTTGTTGTCTCGGGCTCTAGAGATACAGTGATATAATTGTGATACTAAAGATACAATTAGTCAAGGTGTCTGACCTTTAGGAGTTCCAAGTTTACAGAATGACAGATAGTTACACTGTGATAAGTAACAAAAACGAAGTGCTACAGTATCTAATAGGGGAGCTCCGCTGGGAGAAGCTTTAAAGAGTACTTAACATTTGCTCTCTCTTTCTTTCCCAGGTACTTCTATCTATACTTCGCTGAGTGTCTTCCTTCTAATTGCTCTTTCCTGCCTCCTTCTTCTCCCTAAATTTCCCCAAGGTTTTATCCTTGGCTTTTTCCCCACTTTGCATGTTTTTCCTTGGTAAACTATCCATACCCGCCAAAAGTCCTAAAATTTTAGTACTAGCCTCCAAGTTTTAGTTACATTGCCGCCTGTCTATGGACACGGCTACCCAGCTGGCATTTTAGAATCTAAGTTCAGTGAATCTAACACTAGACCCTTCCATTGCTTACCTAGCTTCTACTTCTCTATTTCTGTCACCAGCATGGAGGTGTAGATAATCAACCAGACTCATAATTACTGTCGAAGTTGAGAATCAGTAGAGAGGATATGTGAAGAAACAGGTTTTGAGAAAGACAGGATATACCGCTTAGGTGTTTCATGTAGGATAGCCTCAGTATGTAAAGAGGGAGGACTTACAGAAAATAAACAAGGATCTCAACAAGGTGTTCTCTAATCATATAAATAATTCCTGCATAACTAATGTCTTCAATAGCTGTTACTTAATTTTTATCTCTTCTTTTCAGCTGAAATACTATTATAACATGTCAATTTGTCTTTCTGCCTCTCGCTTACCTTTTAGGATTCTATACACACATCACTTCCTTATGCAGACCTCCAACCACAGGACTTTTAGCTTCTGCCCAACTAGACCATTCTGCCTTCCCTGCACATACCTTAAACCACCCTGCACCTTGGGTTTCTGCTCATGTTGCCCCTGCTTGTCAACAATAAATATTTCTTGAGCACCTCCTCTATGCCAGGCCCCGTGCTAGGCATACCACAGTGAATAAGAGAGAAATGGCTCCTGCCCTCAAGAAGCACACATTCTAGAGTAGAGAAAGATAGAGCCCAGAAAGACAGAAAAATGAAGAGCATTTCATGCAAGGAGAACAGGCACAAAAACTGTAGAAAGAAGGAGCTGGGTCTGTGCAAAGAGCTAAGAAAAGGCAACTGGGGCTGCAACCTAGTGGACAGGGTAAGTCTGAAGTGAAGCAGGTGCCGGACTGCAGAGCCTCGTAGTCAGTGGTTTGGCTATTACAGGTAAAGTGCTAGTGGCCTGCACTAATGTATGATAGTGGAGACCCAGAGAAACAGAAGGACAGAAGATTCGTTTTGTAGCTAGAACTGGCAGGCCTTGCTGATGGACGGGATGTAGAGATTCAGAAGGGAGGAACTGAGGCTAACTCCTAGGTGAATGGTGGTGCACTCAATGAGATGAAGACCTGGGTGTGGGGGCACACTGGGAGTTAAAAAGCCAAGGGTTCAACTTAGACCATGTTAAGTCTGAGATGTCTGTGAGTCTGAAGGTCAGGAAAGGTCTGGGCTCATGACTTTATGTCCCACATTTATTGTGGGAGCCATCAGCATAAAGTTAACCTTGTTATCTTATCTGGCAGACATTTTTAAAACCTGTTCAAAGACCAAGCTTTCTAGCCAACCAAATGCAAATAAAAATAATGAGATACCTTTTTTGGTTTTCCCAATTGGATTTTCTAAGTGTTCATGAGCAAGCCCAGTGTGGTGGGGCATGCGCTAAAACTTTGTTATTGTGGAAAGCAATGTTGCTACCATCAAGTCTTAAAATATTCAAACCCTTTGATCTAGTCACTGGTCCTTCTAGAAATCTATCCTAATGAAACCATGACAGATGCAGTTAAAGATGTCTGTTCATAACACTACTTACAAGAGCAAAACCAAATAAAAACAAACGAACCCCCCCAACCTATATACAGTCTAAGTATTTGACAATAAAAGATTAGTTTAAATCATTGTGGCACAGCTATAGGATGGAATATTATGTAACCATTAAACATCATGGTTTCAAAAGACACAGGGAAATGCTCACAATATGATGTTAGGTTTGAAAAGGATAAAAAGAAACTATATATACAGTATTATTCCACATTTATTAACTAAAATAACTATGTATCTGAAAGCAAATACATCAGGAAGTTACCAAAGATCATCTCTTAGTGCCAGGATTAAGGCCTTTTATTAATGCAAAAAAATACTGTTTTTCTAATTTTCTGCAATCAGTATTATTTCTTTTACACTCAGGAAAATCTGTAATTGCCATTTTTAACCACAACTCAAGGCTCATCTCAAACTCATTACATTTTGAAACTTCGTCCTCACCCCTCCAACCAGATGTGCTCACTCCTTGGTCTTTCTCTACAACACTGTATCTCTATGGCATTTATAGTCCTTTTTGGAGGTATAGTATAATTATTTGGATACCAAACTCACTGTTTAAACTACCTGCTACATGACAATGGGCTGCCTCCACCTTCTTACAAAAGACACGATGCTGAATTCCACTTCCTATCAGTTTATCCCATTTCCTCAAAACTTATTCACTGTCACTAACCCCAAACTATACCACCTGAAATTGTATTATTATTTACTAGCTTACTGTCTGTCTCCTCCACCAAAATAAAAGCTTCACGAGGCCATTGACTTTGTCTGGTTCTTCATTACCTAGAACAGTTCCCGGTGCACAAGAAAGGCTCAATACATATTTGCCAAATGAATGAATCGATTTTCACCTGTCTAGACCAGGCCTCTCTCTGAACTACATGCTACCAGATACCTCTATCTGGAGGACTCCTAAACACCTTAAATGGCTCAATACCGAATTTTTACACTCCCCTATCCCCTGATTTGTTCTTTCTCCTCTATCCCCTATCTTAATGAATCCCACGAGCCATCCACGTATGACACAAATGTGGACATCTTCCTTGTGTTGCTTCCATCTACCCCACCTCCCAGAACTAACTGATCACAAGTTTTCTGCCGATTCAACCCTTCTATAAATCTATCCCCTCTTCTGCCACTGCTGTAGTGAGGCCTCATCACTTGTGACCTAACTGTATCTAATATTCTCCCTCACGCTGGTTCCTAACTGCTGCCAGTATATGCTAGGTAAAATGCAAATATGACTGTGCTACTCTTAAAAAAACCGAAAAACCTCCAGTGAGTCCCAGTCAACAACCAAAGTTTAGGTTCTTTAGCATGGCCTACTGGTAAATGACACTTACGGACTAGTAACTATGTGCCAGGTACTGTGCTAGCTGTTCTACGTGGTCTTATTTATGTTTCTTAACGTTAACAATATGTTTCTTGGTACAATTATTACTTTTACATGATTTCACATGAGGAACCCTGAGGCTCAGACAGGTTATATAGGTTACCCAAAGTCCAATGGCTTACAGGTAAAGCTGGGTCTCAAACCTTGCTCTCTGACTCCACAACCTGTACTCAGCTGCAAAGATATAATAGCTGACTTCGAGTACTTACTGTATCAGACACTGTGCTAAGTGCTTTTTGTGTATTTGTCTTTTCATCTTCAAACCTACTTTATGAAGAAAGACCTATTAGTATGCGATTTTACAGCTGAGGAAATTAAGGCACCAAATGATTAAGCAAGTTACCCCAAGCAAGAGTGATTAAATGGTGGAACTGAGATTCAAACCCTTCCTACATTCTTAGCAGCAGAGCTGTTCCTTCGCCTTCCTCACACCCGAAGTCTCCTTGATCATTCCTTCCCCTTCCCCCTCACTCCCTTCATGTTCTAGTATCATCTGATTGCTTACAGAGGTTCCCCGCACACATTCCCAACCTGGCACTGTGCTCTTTAACGCGCCTGTAGCTTTACTAACACTATTACCTCTGCTGGCTAATGCCCTCCTTTCCTCTTCCTCTAGATGATACTCCTATCCATCCTTAAACAACTCATCACAGGAGTCACCTCTTCCAGGGAGCCTTCTCTCTCTCCTGCTCCTTCTTTGGTTAGGTGCCCCTCCATCTGCTCTCATAGTACCTGTGCATTTCTCCATCACATCTTTTTATATTGCTACTCTGTTTCTATGCCTCTTTTCCTTGCCACTGTATACTCCTCCAAGGTGGAGACCACCCATACTCCTACACACACTCTCAGTTTGTACCCCCAGTGCCTAGCATAGATCCTAGACACTGTGAGCACTCATCAAATGTTTTTTTACACTAAACTGAGAGTAAACAACTTCTTCAATGTCACATGATGAAGCTGTGCTAGGATTAACACTAGCTCGGGATGTTACACACCTGAGCTATTACTCAGAACAGAACTTCTCACTTAGCGGACCATAAATGGATTATAGCTACAAGAGGCTGTGCCCTTCAGAGATATCTAACCCACTGTACCGTATGACTATTGCTATACTGTGACTTGGGATAAGATCGGGGACGCTATGCTAAAGTACGTCCTGCTGTTGGCAACCATACGGTAGCAGAGGTCTGACGGTTAGGTAGGACCATCTCAACAAAGGCAGAAGCTTCTTGAAAAACTCAGAACTTACTCTCATCAGGGCCTAATGATGAACAGGAACCAAAAGAGTGCCAGACACCACTGTACCCCTCTCCCCCAAAAACATGCACACCCCTCCCCCTGCAACAGCACTGCCATTGGGCAGTCCTCAAATTATAGCTATTGACCCACCTCTCTATTTTAGCCTGTCTTTGCGATGCCATTGCAACGAGGCTAGGATAGGCCATGGAGGAACTAGCAGTATTATTATCAGTTGAGTTATTCTTGGTTTTGGGCAGCTCAAACTCTGCCACATGATAGTATTGGCACTGGGTTAAGTAGTTTAAAAAGTGTTCTCGAGCCCACTGCAAATGATCTAGACGCTTGCTGGGGTTGACTTGTTTCATGGCGAGTGCTCCTTGAAATGCTGGCACCATCAGGTACTTCAGGTCGGTGGAAGCAATCTCTTCCAAATCTTCATTTCGGCTGGAAAGAGCAAAGATGAGGCTGTGAAGCCTGGATGGGCAATCACGCTGTAGCCCTTGCTGCCTGGGGGACGGGAAGGATGCGGTGGGTGTGAGAAGGGAAAGGCCCGAGGAACAGTGGCCGGTTTTCTTGAAGTGGCTAAGCGCTCACACCCATTGCATTTGCAAAGAGTCAACACTAGGGAGCAGAGTCGCGGGATATCAACTATCTCAAAGACAGGTGGAGAACGTAAACAAGGTACGCAAGATCGCAGCGGGAGGTGGGAATGAAAGGTTCCTAGTCCTTTTTAAAACGGTCTCCTCTACCCAGACTGAATGACTCCACCCTTGGTAATCATTATTACCGCCGTTCTTAGCCATTATTACCCTGTCCCCCATACCTGAACAAGTCGAGCTGTGCTACCATTTCAGCGGCCTTCTTAAGGAGGTCTAGTGCCTTGAACACCTTATCTTGGATTATCCGGGAACCGGTGGGCTCAGTCGCTACTTCCACTTCTTCCAGAAGCTGCTTGCTGGTTTCAAACAGCTCGGGGAGTCGTGGTAGCCTTAACTCGTCTTCAGCTGTTGCCATCTTGGGGGAGGGAGGAACGCGGAAGACCTCACTTCCGGGGTCAAAGGCAATCTTGGAAAAGAAGAATTCGGCGAGTGTGAACGAAACCGGAAAGAGCGCCGTATTGGTTCAGTCGTTCCATTGTTACCGAGCGTCAAAGAAATCCCGGAAGCCGCTGGTCGCAGACACTGGCCACCGGTTCCATAGGCTCGTTTTTGCAGGCTGCTGCCTATCACAAGTAGTAGGCATCTGCTAAAATCAAGCAAACAAGCACAGCCCAGGGTGCTGTTTTACGGTTTGCTCATCACCGACGCCGGGCCGGGATGTTTCATGGGCTTTGAGCTTAGCCGCGGCGGACGAGGCTGAATTCACTGCGGGGGCCGGCCAGGCGCGCGCTTCACCTCGCCAGGCGCTCCCTTCTTTGAG
Organism: Paguma larvata; assembly: GCA_030068075.1. NCBI lineage: Eukaryota > Metazoa > Chordata > Mammalia > Carnivora > Viverridae > Paguma > Paguma larvata. The sequence goes on along the minus strand of CM057830.1, from coordinate 53,430,971 downwards.
GGGCCAGGATAGACAGGGGTTCCAGCGCCCCGCCGCTCCTTAGGTTGGGTAGTCGGCGCGCTTGAGTGCAAAGTGCAAATGGCGCCCCCCTGCGGCTTCCATGCATCCAGCCACTGGAGGCCCCATGCTTCTCCCAGCCAATACTGGGGCCCGCCCTTCCCATTCACGTCGTCCCTCCTACACACACTCGCGCGCGCGCGCGCGCCCCGCCCGCATACCCTACATCCCTACCCCGCACCCGTGCGACCTATCGGCCAGGCTCCTACACAGACCCACCCCTCCTTCACACACCCCTGGTAACCTGCAACTCTAGTCACTCCAAAGTCAGCTTCCTTTCAAAAGTTACTTTGTGAAACCTTCTTTGATATCCCCCCCACCCAAGCCACTGAAAATGTTCACTTTCTGTGAATCTCTGTCAAAGCACCAATGGATTACAGCTAGCGATTTACAAATCTACTTCCCTTACCAGAATGGGTCTGGTTAAGCTTTACACCCTTCCAGCTAATCCACTGCCTGGGCCGTATCTAGTGCTCAGTGTCCTAAGAAGAGGAAAAAAAAAAAAAGTGGTCAGTTTGGAATGCAGCCCAATCATGCGGACCTGCGGTGTTCAATAGGGTAGCCTCTAGCTACTGAGCCCTCGGATGTGGCTATTTTGAAATGAGATGTGATGTAGATGTAAAATACAAATCCAATTTCGAAAACTTACTAGGAAAAAGGAATATAAAATATCTCGATTTCCACACTGACATGTTAAAGTGCTAATATTTTGTATATGTTGGGTTAAAGATAGGATTACAATTAACTTCACTTGTGTCTTTTCACTTTTTGAATGTGCCCACTAGAAAACTTAAAATTACATATCAGGCTCACATTATATTTCTACTGGACAGCGCTGATGTAAAAATAGAACTCCAGGTCTTTGAAAGAAGGGATGTCATTGCTTTGAACGAATCAATATAAATATACACTGATTGCCTTCAGACACACCCCAAATTGTCCTAGGGGATTTAGGTTAAACAGAATGCATGCTGTCTAACCTGGAAAATAAGTTCTTTAAATATATTTTAAACTAACTTTGGTTGAGAAGAAAAAAATTCATGTGAAAACAACTAGAGGGCAACATAGGATAGTACAGAACTAGGAGATACGCTGTATTGCACAGGCTGTTGGAAAACTAAGAAATGACAAATCATTCTATGCTAAGAGTACTTCAGAAAGCTTTTTAGACAGGATATGCAGTCAGAGAATTTCAAAGCTGGAACGGGACCTCAAAGAGCAGAGGAAAAAAACCAAGGCCAGAAAGGTTAAGTGACTTGCCCAACCAGTTGTGACAAAGCCAGTGTCTTCTACACTCACTTATTTTTAACCTATATCCATCTTAGATCGAGTAGGATTTAAAGAGATCAACAGGACCTTTTAAGTGGGACACAATGAAGCCCCAAGCTAAAACAGTGCTTTGCTGGAGGGAGAGATGGGTGGGGCACACTAAGTGTAGGTTGGAAAGGCTTCTCAGGTGATTCTAATAAACCTCCCCTGGCACCCCGCCCCCAGCTTTAGAAGCTGAGGAAGAAAGGTGGCTCTGGCAAATTACCTACTTGATTTGTCTGTCACCTCTAATTACTCTAGTAAACTGAACTTTCAGGGTCAGCGACTACAGGAATACAAAGAAGATAGTACTTGTGGAGGAGACTTGGAAACTCGGTAATTGCGGGACTACAGATAATGTGTTTCTATGCATTTGCTTGGATTAAGACATAGCTTTGCCGTTGCCTCAGAGAAAAAAAATGTATGCAGACTTTGAATTTGGTCCTAAACTTTGTAAGCCCTTTTTCTATGGCTTTCAAAATAAGTCTTTATGGGAGTTGCCAATTGCATTCAGAGTGCATATTCAAACTGTAGTGCTAAGTACTGCACTGCATCTTATTTCGAGGTGATCCCCAGATTAAAAAGTGGTTAGAAAGAAAGCACTAACAGAAATGAGTTGTTTATACTGCATTTCTGCGTGTAAACACTATCACATTAAAAAAAATCCTAGTGATTTTTTTTTAAGTCCTAGTTTAAGGGAACCAGAAGGGCCTTTGGAAATGATGGAAATATAATGGTACTTAAAGAGTTTTTAATAGCAGAACTCACTTTCCAAACCAGGTTTTAGGCAGGCCCATAATTTCTAAAACGGCTGCTGTGTTTGAGTGGATAGGCAGAGGCCTGCCAACTCAGTCTCTGGCCCACCTTTCCCCCATCCTGCTCAGTGGCACCAAAGGCACCAAGGTACCTCTGTGGGAATCTAAAGGACACTAATCTAGCATAGCCCCCTCATTTAACAGATAACAAAACTGAGACACTGAGAGGTTTAGTGATTTGCCCAAGGTCACACAGCTGAGAGAATTGACTAAGCAACAGTATACAGAGTGAATTGGGATGAGGAGAAACTAGAGTCCATGAGAATAGTAGAAAGCATTTTAAGTAATCTATACATGACTGCAGAAATAAGATGACTTTTCAAGTATTTTCTGATGTGACTCCCTGATAGACATGACAGATGTTCATTTGTCATGTTTGATTCTTAACAGATTTGTCAACTTGGTAAAGCAGTTGTGTGATTCACGAGAGAAATGTTAAAGCAGACCTTTTCCTGCCTGTCTGAATTGGTGTGGTTGGCAGCTTAGACCTTCTTCAGTCTGCTTTAGAGGATCAACTGCTGTTTTGTCCAGAGTGAGTAATATTCTACTGATATTTGAACCCGTAATGCCAGCAACAGCACTAGATGAGATCTACTTGTGAAGCCAAGAGCAGGCCGTAATGGGCTAAAAATTATTTGTGGAATAACTACTTTTTCATCCTTAGTGTTTAAACTATCTTTAAGTATTTTTAAAAGTAATCTCTATGTCCAATGTGGGGCTCGAACTCACGACCCAAGGTCAAGAGTCACAGGCCCTACCAACTGAGCCAGCCAGGTGCCCCTTCACCAAGTGTTTTTGAGACTGTAATTTGTCTGACTAGTGGCAAGAAGCTTACTGAGTCATGAAAGGAAAAACTCCAAAACAGCGAAGACTGCATTAAATCAAAGATTTCAATTCCTACTTCTATATCCAACTTTTAGGAATGTGGTTCCACAGTTTAAAATACTCTGGAGACTCGGATTTGAGTCTGCCGAGTAGCTGTATGACTTTGCAGAAGCCCCTTCCATCCTTCTTTCCACATTCCTTGTGGGCTACTGCAATGTTAGGCACTGGGAATTCAAAGAGGAAGAAAACAGAGGGGCTCAAAGTCCAATGGAAGAGACCTGTAAACAAATAACCAAATAGTGATTTCGTAAGAATGGAGGGAATAACTTTGGCCCTGGGTGGGGGGTGGGAGGCATTCCGTTTTAGGTCAAACTCTATACCTGACTTACAAGATCCTTTCTGATCTGATGTTGACATCTTTTTCATTCTCTTCCTTCATGGACCCCTAAGCTCCACCATTAGCAAACTCCTCGTTCTCCAACACCTATTGTGCTCTTTTAGGCCTTCGTGCATTGATGGGGCTGTGCCTTCTGCCTGGAATGTCCTTCTCTCCCTTGTCTTTCTGGCAAATTTCTATTCATTACTCATGACTTAGGATCCCTTCCTTCAGGATATTTTTCCTGATCTTTCGCCTGTAGGCGAGGCACCGTCCTCCAAGCTCTTACAACACTTCATTCATCTCCCTATGATAGATAGTACTGGGTAATGGTTTTCGCTATCCACAGCTGTCTGTCACTAGACTGAGAGCTCCGTGAGGCCAGCGAGAGTGTCTTATTAGTCTTTGTTTACCTCAGCAGAACACTTCACACCTGTTAGGGAGGAGCTCAATGTTAAAAGAATAATGTTCCATAACAACAACACTTAACCTTCTCAGACCGCTCACTACTGCCAGGTGACCATGCAAAGTACTTTGCATGCATCTCAACTAATCCTCACAACTTCCATTAAGACATGGATGTTGTTACAACCTTGTCTTACAGAAGAGGAAACTGTGGCTCAGAGAAGCTAAAGTAATTGGCCCAATGGTGTTGGCTTATACTGCAATTTGACCCCAACTCATTGAATTGAGATCCAATTCTAGAGGTCACACTCTTAACCACTTTATTGGACTAGAGAAGGGGGTGGGATTTACAGACCTAGTGAAGAACAATTTACAGACCCAGGGAAAAGAAGACTTGAACATGTAGCAGACCTGTGTTAAAAGTAAAAGGAGGGGCGCCTGGGTGGCTCAGTCGGTTAAGTACCGACTTCGGCTCAGGTCATGATCTCACAGTTCGTGGGTTTGAGCCCCGCATCGGGCTCTGTGCTAACAGCTCAGAGCCTGGAGCCTGCTTCAGATTCTGTCTTCTTCTCTTTCTGCCCTTCCCCTGCTCACACTCTGTCTCTCTGTCAAAAGTAAATAAACATTAAAAAAAAAGTAAAAGGAAGTAAGATTAAATCAGTAGGCTGGTCCACATTATGGAGAACGTACAATCAGCCAGGGGAGTGTAGATGTGGTATAAACAATAGGAAGGCATTTGGTTCAATTAAATATTTATTGAGGACCTATTCTGTGCCAGCCACTGTGCTAGCTACTGGGATATAAATAAAGATGCATAGTCTTTGCTCCTGAGGCTCTAACAGCCAAGGTGAAGGAGAGAGAGAGAGACAACAAATGATTTCAGTATAATGTGGTAAGTGCCTTTATAGTGACACACGGCATGATGGAAACACCCAGGATGGAAGCCTAGCCAGGAGGGTTCACAGAAGGACTTTCAAAGGAGATGATGCCAAAACTTAGTCTTGAACAGTGACAGCATGTGTAGGGGAGCTTGAACCATTCTGTTATTATTGGAACATACAGTCAGAGGCAACAACAGGTAGGTGATAAATTCATTCACCATGTATTTACTGAATGCCTGCTATATACAAGACACTGTTCTACGCACTGGAATGAACAAGACTGACAAAACCCCTGCCCTCATGGATCATGAAAGGCAAGCAGAGGCTACTGCCTGTCCATTTGTATAACACTTATTTTCTAAGGACCTAGATAAACAATGTCTTAACTGAGCTCCATAGTAGCTCTGAGAGACCATAGTAGATATACTTGTCCAGCCTTTCGCAAAGTATGGAGGCATACAGGTGATATGAAGGATGAATTTAGGTGGTACACAGATGAACACTGAAAACATTTCAGTAGGTCTAAGTGAACCCCTAGTAGCCCTCTAAGCATCAGAGATAGAAAGCTTCACTTCCTGCAGTTCCCTAGGTGACTCCACTCCTCCCCCCATCTGTCACCATGGAGATAAGAGGCTTCATTTCTCCAATTCCCCTCCTCCACTCCTAGATGAGCCTCAGAAAGCCCCCTCCCCATCTTCACGGAAAGAACTCCACACTCCCCAACCTTTTTTCCAAATCACATCCTTGCTTCTCAAGCTGTCGCCATAGAAACTAAAAGCCTCATTCATCCCCCTTCCCCACTCATCTCCATGGTGACCCTCAGCCCTACCCCCAGGACAGTACCAGAATCAATCTCCACTAGAGGTCTAGAACTCAGGGAGGGCTGGAAGGAAGGTGAGGGTGACCCTTGCTGTGGCTGTACTCTCTGTCTCTCCTAGCTTTGAAGGCATGGTGGCCCCTCTTTCAAAAAAAAGGGAGTTAGGAAACCACAGTTTATAGAGTACCAGATAATTAGGTGCCAGGCACTGGGCTAGGTACTTAAACTCATAACCCGTCACTTTACAGGCACTTGGCCTTGTTGCCCCCACAGAACCCCTTATCATCCCCACTGAAATTGGGCACCAAGAGGATTTTATTTCCAACATTCTCCTTTGCTAAATGACCTTGAGCAAGTAGCTTCCTGTCTCCGTGCCTAATTTTCCCCATCTGTAAAATAAGACTGTGGGACTAATTGTCATCTTGAATATCCCCCTTATTAATGTCAGGTCATAACAGTTCTGCTATTTTCATTGATTTTTCAGGTATGAACACTGGCAAATCTTTTAAGGTGTTTTTGTTTTTTAAACTGACACAGGGACCTCGAGGTCTCCAAACTTTTTTGATCAAACACTCCAAGTTTTTTTTAGAGTCTCTCATGGTTTCTTCTAGGGCTTTTGGTTTTGTTTCAAAATTTTTATTTTGAAGTAACTCACAGGAAGTTGCAGGGTGGTCTCATGCATCCTTCACCCCACTTCTGCCAATGTTGGCGCCTTGTATGACTGCAGGACAGTATCACAACCAATTGACTGACAGAGAGACATTCCACACAGCTTATTCAGATTGCACCAGTTTTACATGCACTCATTTGGGGGGGGGAGGTCCATGAGTCACAGCCCCAGTCAAGATACAGAACTGCCCAGCCTTCACAAGGAGTCCTCCTGCTGTCCTTTTTATAACCACACTCACCTACTTCCTTCCCCTCATCTCTAGTCCCTGGCAACCATGTATCTGTTTTCCTCTCTATAATTTTGTTTCTTCAAGAATGTTGCACCAATGCAACCATATCCTATGTATCCTTTTGGGATTGGCTTTTTTCACTCAGCATAGTTCCCTGAAGACTCATCAAAGTTGTTGCCTGTATCAGTAGTTCTTCCTTTTCGTTGCTGAGTAGGATTCCATGGATGTACCAGTTTGTTTAACCATTCACCTGATGAAGGACATCTTGTTTTTTTTCCGGCTTGGTGCTGTAATAAACAAGGCCGATAGTGTGTGTGTGTGTGTGTGTGTGTGTGTGTGTGTGTGTGTGAGAACAAAAGATATCTTTCACAGAGCAGAAGTTTTTTTACTTCTGACGAGGTCCAATTTATCAATTTTTCTTTTTGTGAATTGTGCTTTTGGTGTCAAGCCTAAAAATCCTTTGCCTAGCCCCAGGTGTCAAAGATGTTCTCCTAATTTTTTCTAAGACTTTTACAATTTTATATTTTACATTTAGGTCATGCATTTTATATTTGAAGTCACCTGTAACCGATCCATCGTGGGTTCTGTTTTGTATAAGTTGTGAGGTTTAGGTCAAGGATTATTTTTTGCCTATGGCTGTCAGACTGCTCCAGCACCATCTGTTGGAAAGACTATCCTTCCTCTACTGAATTGCTTTTGTACCTTTGTCAAAACTCACTCAGGCAGATTTGTATGGGGCTATTTCTGGGCTCTCATTCCTATTGTGGTCTATGTGTCTATCCTATCAGTACACATAGATATGCAGAGCATAGGTTTTTGAGACAGAATGCCTAGTGCCACTTCCCGGCTTGGGTGACCCTGAGCAAGTCACTCTCCCATGGATTCCTGTCTCACTCAGTATAGAAAACAGCCTTCAGAGTCCCACACGATCTACCCCCTGCCTACCTCTCTGTGGTTATTTCCTATTATTCCTCCCCTTACTCACTCTGCTCCAGTCACACTAGCCTCCTGACTGCTCCTCAATCACATCACATATACTCCTACCTTAGGGTCTTTCCTGGGCTGTTTTCTTATCCTAGAATCCTCTTCCCACAGACATCTCCGTGGCTAACTCTCTCACCTCGTTCAGGTCTTTCCTTAAATTTCCCCTTCTTGGTGAAGCTTTATTTAAAATGGCAAAGCTTCTGTCACTCCCCTTCCCCTGATTTTCCTCCATAGTATCCATCATCATCTAATACACCATGTCATCTACTTATTTTTCATCTGCCTCTCACCACGAGAATATGATCTCAGTGACAGCAGGTATTTTTGTTCTATTCGCTACTGTATTCCTAGTGCCCAGACTGTGCGCAGTATAATGCACCTTTGTCGAATTAAGAAATGAGTGGAAAGATGGATGGATGAATGAATACTGTGAACCAGGGCCCAGCTCACTTGAGCAGCCTCTCTGCCCCCTGGTTTGTGCAAGACAGGACCCTAGCCCCATCTACCTGCCTCTCTAAGGCTGACCACCAGGTGGCAGTTGGAGCTTGAACTCTAGCCTCATTTGCTCCTCCCCGTGCCTTCTCCCAGCCACCTGTCAGTCTTGCTCAGGACCGTTTGACCTTCTCTGTTTAGGCATAGCCAGGGGATACTGTGTGAGCTGTTGAAGTAAGCATCGTCAATACCTCAAGCTTTGCATCTCTTTCTCCTTAGAAAGGTACTGGTTTCTTTCTGGTTTCTTTCCTGTCTCACCCTGCTCTCTGTCTCAGATTCTGGCCATTAGGCTGCCCCAAAGTCACTTCTGTAGCCTCTAAGGACATCAGGGCACATGGACCGAAAGAATTTCATCTCTGCTTCTGCCTAGCCTCAGCAAGCCTCTCCCAGTATTACTACACACCTTGAAGGGGTAAAGACTAGGTACTTTAGTGCCAGGGTCAAGCATTTTGAGTCAGCCTGCATTTGGATCTCCACTGTGCTGCTTATTAACCCTATATCCTGGGTGATGTTGGGTAAGTGACCTAGATTCTTCAAGACTTAGTTTTCTTAGCTGTAAAATGAGGATAATAATGGTACCAAACTCACAGGGTGATGTGAAGATTCAATGGGATAACATATGTACAATGTTAGCAGAGTGCCTGGTATAGAATAAAGCTCATGAGAAAAACAATTAGGGGCTGGGGTGGAGATAAACAAGACAACACATGACAAAAACTGGCCAGGGAGTATGAGGACAGTGCCACCTAGGTGACTAGGAGTCTGAAGCCAAAAAAAAAAAAAAAAAAAAAAAGGATAGAAGATCAAGGAAGGCGTCAGGAGAGAGATTATGTTTCAGCTGCAGCTTATATGAAAGTCAAACTGCCAGACAGTCAAGCTGGAAAGAGCATTCCAAGGAGAAAGAATGGTATGTGCAAACAAAGAGAGTTATGAAAGAAAGTGTGGGCATATTCCATTAGTTAAGTATGACAGAAATGCATGTTTCTTGTGGGGGAGTGATAAGAAATAAGGACAGATAAGCAGGGGCCAGATCACAAGGGGTGTCATGTGCCAGGCGAAGGAGGCCACACTTGATCTGGTGGGCAGTGGGGAGTCATCAAAGAGTTTAAAGCAAGAAAGTGGGTGGTTGTGATTGCTGACTTGGCGATCCGGCTTCTGTGAAGGAGGCAAGGGACTAGAGGCAGGTGAGAGGTGAGCTGGGCTTAGCCTAGAGAAGCAGTGGAGATGGAGACCAAGGGATAAATTCCAAGGAATTTTTTCCGGAAGAAGAAATCAGCAATCAAGTTTTTCTAAGAGCTTGCCTGCAAAGGGAAGGAGAGCTAGGGCCAGAGAAGGAAGTCACAGTACAGTTGTTGTGTTTTAATACATGTGAGACTTGAGGCTCCTCTATCCCCCACGGGACTTGGCACTAATGAATTGAGTGAGAGGGTAGAAGACACCCAGCACAATACCTGCTAAGTGGTAGAGACCTATCCCAGATCCAACCTGGCCACCACCCTCAGATTTTCCTCTCATCTCTGAGCCAGAGTCCCATGATATGGGCTAAGAGGCTGGGCAATTTACTCAGAACTTAAATTTCCCTTCCTCTGAAGGGGTTTCCCTGTGACAGTCCCATAGAGCTGAGGAAAACAGGCCAGTCAGGGAAGGGATCCCATGTTGCTCATTTCCTGGCACCTTGAGATGTTAGAAAAGCCTGGCAACTCTCCTCTATTTCCTTTTCACTTTCAAAGGCCTTCATTCCCCTCCCCAACTTCTCTGCCTTATGTTTTCAACAGAGAAAATTGTTGGTTCTGGGTGTCTAATGGCTCTTGCAGCTCTAACACTCAAGGACTGTACTGATTGTAGGAACCCTGATTCATTTGTGGATAGAAACACATTTCCTGTTGCCATAGAGAACAAGGGCCTTTCAAACTAGAAAAATATCCGCTTGTTGGGTCTTGTGGAAAAAGCACTTCCTGCCCTGGCATGGGGCTATTTAAAAGTAGTCAAGGTCCATCCAGGTTCATGGTTTGGAGGAAAACTGAAGGAGCCCAACAGCAAGGCCCAACCAGAACTCAGCCTGCTCCTGGCTTTGCTGTCTTTGAAGCTCATGGGTAGCAGCCCTAAGGCTGACACCTTTCCCATGTTGGGGACCTTTGCCGTTCTGGCCCCGTCCAGTGTGAAAATATGGGAGTCTGTGGTGGATAAGACAGAGACAAAGGAATATCTATCTATACTTGGGTACTTTGTATTAAGCGCTTTATAGATATCATTCCATTTTATCTTCATAGCAAGCCTATGAGAGAGCTGTTAGTATCATTATTTTACAGATGAGGAAACCGAGGCTCAGGGAAATTACAGAATTTGCCTAAGATTATTAGGCTAGCTAGTGGTAAAGTCAAGAATTGAACTCTTTTGTTTTCACCTTGAAACTCATTTTTACCCAGTAAGTTACATTTGTGGGGCAGGGTGGGGAATGGGGGTGAGCTGGGGGATGGGAAAAGAACCTCCCAGGATGACCTTTTTCCCAGGAGAAGGGGGTAGAAATAGGGTTCTCCTGTCCTGGGTGGATACCCCATCTCTAAGAAAGAGTAACTAGGGGTAAGCAGTATCTACCCAAGGAATCCAGAAATGGATTCATTGTTGCCCCTCTCCTTTTCTCACCAGCCCTGATGAACTCCTGGGGCAGCAGGTGAGTGGCCGACTCAGGTTTGCTGTTCCTTAAACAAGCCTCTTCCCCCTCTCTGAGCCTTTTGTTCCAGCTAGAAAATGAGAGTGTTTTCAGCAGGAAATGGTCTCTAAGGTCTCTTCCAGCTCTAACACTCAAGGACTATATCGATTGTATTGTACTGTAGGATCCCCTGATTCATTCGTGGATAGAAACAAATTTCCTGTTGCCATAGAGAACAAGGGCTTTTGAACTAGAACAAGATACACTCAAGGAGACAAGATAAATAGTGGAAAGGGCATGGGCTTTGAGTCAGTGAGACTTGGGTTAAAATTCTGTACACTGGGCAGGTCACTTTGCTTCTCTGAATGTCTTTCATCATCTCTAAAGCAGGAACAACCAACCCTACTTGTTGGAGCAAGGTCATGTATATGACAGTGCCACAGGAGGTGCTCAAAAGTCAATAGGGTTCAGCTCTTGGTCCCTGACTTCACCTCACTGTCTAGCTTTTTTCTCCCCACCTCCCCCCACTCTGATGGCCAGGCTATATTTCCTGCCAGGGCCTTGGCTTCCAAACTTCTCTGACAAGGCTCCCATGAACAACTGGACCTCTCTCACAACCTTCTAAAAGTGCTAGGGGTGGGGATGGTACAACTGAGTCCAGACAAGGGCTTGGAATTTCAGGGCAATTACCTAGAGGTTCTGGCCTTAGAGGCTCTTCATGAGCTTTGTTGGTCCAGCTCCCTCATCCTGGCATCAGCCTCCTAGAAGATAACCATCTGGCTAATGACAGAGCACCTCAGTCTTTGCATCACCTTCAGGTTCTGGACCTCTCAGCCAACTGCCTCAACAGTGACATGACTGCTTACTAGGTGGCCAAACTTGGCTCATTCAAGAGCCTCAATTTCTCAGACAACCACATGCCTTGCCTGGCCTGGGGCACCTTGTCTGGGGCACTTTGTCAGATCCCCTTCGCTGTTGGACATCCACCTGAACAATAACTATAATTCTGTGGTTCTGCTGGCTTGCTCCTGCTGTAGGAGCTAAACTTAGCCAGGAATTCTCTTCACTGCACCTCTGCCTCCAAAACCTGTGGCAGCCCCACTTAAGCCCCAACGGCCTGCACTTACCTGCAGCCGAGGAGTGGGATGGGGCATACCAGTCTCACCATTTCTCCCCACCCAATACCATCTCCTTAATCTTAATCTCTCTGACGACTCCCTGGCCTTTCTAGAGTTAAATCCCCGGTCCCCAGCTTAAGGAGGCTGCCAGTTGGTACCAAGAGATGACTAGGTCAAATCTCAGAGTGGCCATGATATAACATCCAACCCAAATGGCATCATCTTGGCATATCCCACTTGACCAAAGTAGGCAGAATTCCCAAGACACTTTCTTGGTAAGCTTCCTGCTCCTCAGTACGTCAGCTTGGCCTGGAGCCGTCTCCAGAATGTGACAACCCACTGCCTTATGGCATCCCCAGTTCTGAGGCTGATCCCTATTTCTCTACTGTCCTTTGGTCCTTGACATCTCTGGATATCCAGAGGAATATTATTATTTGCTTAGCTGGAAACTGTGGACTCAGGGCCAGGAGATGTACCTGTGTTGGAAGTATGGTGCCATGGGGGAAGAGCCCCTCAAAAGGCATCCCCCACAGCATTTTGCGGCAGCTTTCCTAGTGAAGCCTTAGGGCCTTCAAAGGAACAAGCCCAGAGTGTTAGGTTCAGGAGTCTGCCCTGCCACCCATTGTTCCATAGATCTCTCTGGCAATGCAGGACTGACTTTAACCACAGACACCTTTCAGGCCTGCAGTCCCCCTCATGGAAGCTTTCTCTGTAGCACAATAAAATGAAAAGCTCCCAGGCATGGCCTCCTTGCCTACAGGAGCTCAGAAACCTTGGCTTCTCTGACCACAAACTGATTAGCTTCCCAAGGGCCTTGGTTGCTCTCACTTGGCCAGTCCGGATTTTCACTACCATAGCCTGTGAGCCCTGAAAGGGGTGACCTCGAGGGCCATGCCTTGGCCACCTCACAAGCCTGGCCATATGTAGCAATCTTCTCCACTGCGATGTTTTGCTTAGCTGCCAATGTGAGTGTGCAGGTTTAGAGTATGTATCTTGGCTGTCAGAAGGGCTCTTGGGCCAGACTAATGGGTGACCAGAGTTCACCCTGTATGAGGCATGAGGGTCTGTGGGCTTTGTGGACATGGCTGGTGGTGACTGGCCTGTTAGTCACCTGCTGTGGTTTGACCACCCTGAGAAAGAGCCATTGTTTGGAGTTCCTCGACAATAATGTCAGCTCAAGGCCTGACTAGGAAACTGGGGTGGGGGGAGACTGGGGAGGATTCTTTTGCAAGGCATGGCCCCAAACCCTTTGGGAGCAGACAAATGAAGAAAAATAGGAAATATGTGAAGGAGGATGAGCACAGGCAGGCCGCATGTGTTCCCTATATATAGAGGTAGACACGTGACAGCTATAGTGTGGATCCCCAGAGGAATATAAAGAGGTCATGCTCAGGTCTTTAAGCCAGTGTGCAGCCCTTGAGAACTATAAGAGATCTTTAAGCACATCTTCCCCTCCTGCCTAACCTGAATGCTAATGCAGCCTCTGCTTAGACATCTCCCTCCCTTTCCAAGAAGACTGTTCTAGCCATGGACAATTCTGACTCCTAAGACAGTTCTTTTTCCTTGTATGGAGTCCAGATCTGCTTCCACTCTTAGGTTCCAGCTCTGCCCTCGAGAGCCACACACAAATACGTCTGTTCTTCAGACTCTGAGGGAAGTCTGAAGACAAAAGACCCACATACCCCTAGCTAGGGGTAGACAGCCCTAGCTCTTTCAATCAATCCTTATGGTATTAAAGTGTCACCAAATGTAACCTGTGTGTCAGTTTCCTCATCTGTTAAATGGGGACTAAACCAGTTAACACATGCAAAAAGCTTAAACCAATGTGTGGCACATTTGTAAGCACTCAGTAAATATGGGTTATTATCATTAAACTTGTATTTCCAGATTTGATCACTCTTTGAAGTCAAAGAATGCGCCTTAGTAATCTCTGTATGCCGAGTGCTTTGTCCAGTGTCTGGCATGCAGGAGGCATTTAATTTTATGTTGGCTGTGAGACAGTGACATGGTCTCTAGTCCCTGTTCTATTCTACTCACTCTCCTCTGAACGTATTCTAGTTTGTAATACTTAATGTGTGAAGCCTAGACCTGAACACTGTCTAGTTGTTTCAGGTTCAAGTAAATCACAAGTGTAAAATCTCAGAATCCTAGAATCTCATATCGGGGACAGACCTGAAAAGTCATTACTCTACTCCACGGAGTCCACCTTTATTCATCTCCCAACTTCTTCATCTGATGCTACAGGCCCCAGCAAGTTGTCATCCATCTCATTAATATCCCAGTGAACCAGTTTCTGGGAGGATAATAGTTCCTCTGGGGCCTGGAGCCCTGTGACCTCAATACACACCAGAGGAAGAGTAAAGGGTCTTGGTTTAGCATCCTGACTGAGGCAGACATCTGTGCTCTGGGCCACTTCTTTTCCCTTCATTTCTAAGTGAAAGTACCTTTTTAAACGTGTGCTTGTCAAAGGGACAAAATGGGTGTTTCTGCATCTGGTCGTGTGGAGTAAACAGTGATGAATGAGTGAGAGAGAGAAGTAGTGAGCAGGGGTGGCAGAGAGAGAGAGAGAGACAGAAGAGAGGCAGACAGAAGCCACAGAGAGAAACGAAAAGAGACACATGTACACACACAGAAACAGAGAAAGCAAGAGAGGGGAAAGAGAGAGGCACACAGAGAAAGAGAGAAGAAAGAGACAGTGGAGAAAGAGACTGAGACACATATATAGTCAGAGACAAAAAGAGAGAGCGAGTGAGAGGAAGAGAAAGGGAAAGAGAGACACCTAAGCCAGCAAGAGCTAGTGAGCATGGAATTCAGGCTGTCTTTGTGTGGATACTGGAACCCTTTCCCACCCAAATGATGGCCCTGAAGCCTCCTGGGAAAAGGTAATCAGGCCCCTAGATTTTCCAACCAGAAAAACTCCTAAGGCCAGACCCTATAACTAGCCACGTTCTTGTTTCCCTCCTATCAGCTGCCTCCTGAATGCAGTTCCCTCAGGTCTTGGTCAATAGACTGGGCCTCACAAGGAACAATCAGTCCTTTCTCCAGCCACCCCATGGCAAGAATATACATGCAGGCATCTCAGGTGAGTCCGGCCTGCAAAAAGTATGCCAGTTTCCCAGACCAGAGTGAAGCTGTGGCACTTAGACCCACCGACCAGACAAAAACATCCCTTGTGCCCGAAATCTGGGGGGAGCTTGGACTCCCCACCACATATTGTTGCTACAACCACCTGGCTTTGCGTATGGCTCCCTGAGCTTTCATTCTCAAAGAACCCATCTTAAACACCTGGACAGGAGTGGGGTGGGGATGAGCCCAGCATGAAAGGAATCCAAGGCCAGGCCTATGCTCACAAAGGGGTCCCAGAAAGAAACAGCGAAAGTGCTTTTCACACATAAAAGACATGTGATAAACCGAGTGAACAGCTAAGCGAGGCAGAATGAATAATTGACAAACACATCTATAGTGTATACAAGAACAAGGATAAACGCATACCTGACAGCAGAGTGTGAACAGGCAGGGCAGAGCCAGCAAATTGGCCTCTCTCCTAACTAATCAGGAGAGGCTCTCTGGATAAGGTGAAATTTCAGATTGCTGAGCATGTCTGCCCTCTCTGTAATGTGATTAAAATTGGTTTAGAAATTTGTGCTATATTTCAAGTGAGTGCTGTGCTTAAAATGTAATTGCATTTGGCCGCATATTTGACATTCTTGAAATTAGAGCAGCTTGCATGCAATAAGGAAATTTGTCTAGAATGGAATTTGATTTTTAAGCCAACGCACAGAAGAGCAGTTGCAATCTGAGCCTCTGATGGATGGTTCCTTCAGGGCTGGCTTTCTCTTTGCACTTCCCGTTCATTCTGGGACTCTTCTCCGGCACTCAGCAGGAGGGAAGCTTCTTGACCTTTGACTTCAGAAACCACATTTCTCCTGGCAGTCAGAGTCTGAGATATCGTGACTCCCTGATCTGGGCCTCTCTCTCTCACATATCTGCCAGGCTCAGACTGTATGCCAGGCTGAGGCAGTTAGTCTTTGTCACCCAGGATTTAAGACCTTGTTCTGGGATCTGAAACACCCAGATCTGGCGCTACGTTCATCCTGGTTTGCTCTTCTTTGTCAGAACCCAAAAGAGCTGCTGGGATTGCAGGCTAATTCTCTCTCTTCACTGTGGCGCAGGCTGAATGGCTGCTTGAGATTCTGTCATCAACTCAATAGGGATGATGAAGAGAGAGGAGATGAAAAGAGGGAAAAAGAGATGTCACATTTCAGGGTGTCCCAAACCCTTTTCAGACTGAACTCGGACTGGTCAGCTGTGGCCTTGCCATTGGGGGTTATAGAGGAACAGTCTGCCTGGGTGACCCTAGAATCCTAAGGCTGAAAGGGACTGCAGGGATCATCTAGTCAGTCAACAAATATTTGAGCACATGCCATGTGCCAGGCACCATGCCAGGTGCTGGAGTTATGGAGCTTTGTCCCTCCATCAGGAGCTTCCAGTGCAATGGGGATTACAGGCTTGATACACAAGCGTGCAATCATTTCATTATTTGTAGGTGTGCAAAGTGTTCAGACAAAGTACATGTACTTGGCCTAGTTTACTAGTCTGGAAGGCTTCCCTGCAGAATTAATAATTAAGGTCAAGGCTACTAGGAGAAGTTATCTAGGAGAAAGAAGGGTGGGAGATGGGAATTTGTGAGGGCTCAAGGTAGAAGGGAGCAAAGTTCAAAATACTTCATGGGCTGATGAGCCTCGCGTAGAAAAACTGTCTTGCAAATGACTGCTTTTAGTCACAAGAAGACCAGACTGTGGTAAACCTGGGGTAGAGATGTGACCCCCTGCCTAAACATGTCCATGGCCCAGGAGCATCAGCTACATATTTGATGGACAGTACATTGTCAAGAAGGCAGGTGGGTAGAGAGCAGCTTTACGTAACCTTTTTCTAATCTTGTTTTACTTTCCTGGGCATAGCACCTAGAGGCCCCCGAGTTGGAACCACTCCAAAGGATAGGGCTGGTCTCTGTGTATTTCAACTTACCCTAGTAAACATATTCTGCCAAGCGAAGAGAAAGGAAGGAACACTTATTGAGCACATGCTCTGTGTCAAGTATCTTTACAAACACCTCATTAAATTCTCACAGTACACTTAAAAGGTAGGTACCTCTTTGTTTTTGTGGGTGGGGAAACTGAGGCACAGAGTAGTGAGGTAACTTGGGCTAGGTCACAAGGGCTAGAAAGTGGGGGAGTTGAGGGACGCCTGGGTGGCTCAGTTGGTTAAGTGTCTGACTCCTGGTTTTGGCTCGGGTTATGATCTCACGGTTTGAGAGATTGAGCTCTGCATCGGACTCTGTGCTGACAGTGCGGAGCCTGCTTTGGCTTCTCTCTCCCTCTCTCTCTGCCCCTCCTTTGCTCACACTCTCTCTCTCAAAATAAATAAATAAACATTTAAAAAAGAAAAGAAAGTAGGGGAGTTGGAATTCCAACCCCATGGGATTGGTTCTCAGAGTAACCTTTTCTTGCAGTTTGACAGCCTCTGCAACAGCCCCGATGTTCCTACCAAGCAGCAGTTTATCCGGGAGCAGACCCCACTGGGTCCTGTTAGCTATCCATTCCGGGCCCTAACTTCATGCCCAGCTGGAGGTGCCATCACCATTCTCATCCCACTTGTGAAGTACCAGCTGGCAAAGACCTTGGCTCCTCTAAATTCTAATCAGGCTTGATCTAGCACAGAGGTGCAATCTGTCAAGGGAGGGTGCCAAGAGATAGGCTTGTAAGGATCTCATTTGATGTCTCTGGGGGTGCGACTCCCTCCACGTGTCCAGAGCATAGTGTGAAAGGGATAATGCTCTGGAGACTTACAAGCAGCTCCTCCTTCCCTCAGAGGAGACAGTGAGTTCTTGGAGTCCTTTCGACTCCTTGGGATCCTTGGTGTTTCCCACTCCTGGCTCATCTGGCTCTGGTCCCAGGTTGTGCGCGATGTTGGACTGCCTATTTTTGAAATTTGGCACAATTTGGGGGGAGGTATTTGTGCTTTCGTTGTGAGAGAGGACTAGAAGGTTTGAGAAAATAAAGCACAACATCCTGTCTCTTCTGTAGAAGAAGCTGGGTTTTAATCTCCAATGCCACTTCCCAAGGGTCCCAAGGGTCCCAAGGGGACCACTGATAGGGGCTTTCCTATCAGTGATTATATATCTGGACTTAAGTTTTTTCCCTACTGTCATTTCTCTTACTGGATGTGCCTCTTGTGGAAGAACAGTGGTTTCACTTAGCATTGTGACTTCTAGCGCCTGACCCTGACAGTAAATACTGGGCCCTGAAATAAAGGGCTTGTGCTTACTGAAGACTGACTTATACCCATGAACTGAGCCCAAGAACAGTGCTTCCCCAGCAGGTAAAATTCTTGTTTTGGGGAAAAAGATTACTTGGGAAAATAAATGCCAACTCAAAAACCCGCCTGAGGAACAGGCGAGACATTAAGGCATTGCTGAGTGGGAGGTGATAGTGGCAAACTGGACTAAATGACATACTTTAAGATCTCTTCCAACTGGGAGAGTCAAGGTTGTCACAAAAATCAGAGCAAAGGCAAATGTTCACAGTGATCCTCTGATCCGACTTGAGTGACAGCTTGAGAAACCATCCTTTCCCTTCCCAAATGAGTTTCTCTCCCCAAACCTAGGGACAGAGTACTAGGCTTGCGACTGGATTTCTAGAATTAGAACACATTCTCTGTGGCAAAATACATTTTCCCATCACCAAGTGCCCACATCATTACAACCACTCTCTTTTCTTATTTTCCCCTTTTCCAGAGGTTGAACTAATGTGTAGAATTCTCCTCTGGCCCAGAGCCCTAACCTAATTCACTTCTTAACCCTCTGACCTGGGGGCTGTCCTATAGTCTACTGGCCAAAACTGACCACAGCAAACCTTCTGTTTAACATGTGTGTACAGGGGAGGGGGGAGGCTTGAAATGGAGATACTCATTGCTAATTGTGTTGAATGAAGATAAATGAGCCCTTTGTTTCAAAGGAAGAAATTTGAGGAAAGTGCCAAAGAAGCCTTCGCTTGGGCAAAGGATTGGGCGGGGGGTGGGGGTGGATCTAGGTTCCAGGAGTCCGGAGGCACCTGAAGAGCAAATGGTTTATCCTTTTGTTCTCCTCTCAGAACCCCTGGGGCCTTTACCAACCTGAGATCAAGATGAGGGGCTTCTCACAAGGAATTAAATATATACCCACATATATATGGGTAACCCACACATGGAGTGGATGCAGACTCATAGACCTCCCAGACTGGTGGCTGCTAGGTGTCTACCCTCTGTACTTGCTGTTAGGCTGGGTCTCAATCCAAACAGCTCAGAATTCACTGTATTAGTGGCTTCCCTCGCCCATTTATATTAATCCTGACAAGCATTTGAGTTTGCAACCCTTATTACAACTCTGCCATGGAACAATGTGATAACTGCAAACATAGCAACAACCCTGATATTTGTATAAGGATTTTGATCCATGGACCAGCAGCATCAGTAGCACCAGGAAGCTTGTTTAAATGCAGAATCTGGGGGGAGGACCAAGATGGCGGAGGAGTAGGGAGGACCAAAGTTTCCCTTGTTTTTTTGAATTGAGAGGGACCGAAACAGAGAGATTCTCAACTCCAAGAACCTGGCAGAAAAGGTGTAGCAGCTTACAAGGAACGCAAGAAACATAGACAACGCCCTAAGACCGTGAGTCTAACCGAGAACGGACAAAACGAACTCGGGAAACTGAGCTGGGGGGAGGGTGAGCCGGGGACAGCGGGGAAAGTGCCCAACATCCGAAGGAGAGCTACAGAGAGGGGGAGTCCACCAACATCCAGCCCCTAAAGACAGGGCTTAGGAGGAGAAGCTCTGGGTCTAACAGCAGAACCCAGCAGAACTCTCCTTGTGCTGGACCGCGGACGGAGGCACAGTCAGCCCGCCCGGCCCAGAGTTGCTCAGCCGCCAGCAGCGTGAGGGGGGAGCAATAGCGGGATCTCTGCCGCTGCTATCGCTGGAGCGGGGAGTGCGCGCCAGGCACCGCTGCTGCCTCCGGCCCCCTGAGCGAACAACCGCGGGATCGCGGGCTGCTGCCGGCGGAACGGGGAGTGCGCGCTAGTCGCTGCTGCGCCCTGTGGAGAGCGAAAAACCGCTGGGACAGACACGCGGCTGCCGGCGGAGCGGGGAGTGCGCGCTAGTCGCCGCCGCACTCGGTGGGGAGCAAAAAACCTCTGGACCGCCACGCTGCTGCTGGCGGAACGGGGAGTGCGCGCTAGTCGCCGCTGGGGCGCCCGGTGGAAAGCGAAAAACTGCTGGGACCGCTGCATCGCTGGGACCACCTCAACAGGGATTGTGCGCCAGTCGCGCCACCATCCCCTGGAGAGCTGGCGACCTGGGACCATTGCCACTGCCCGCCTGAGCCCGGATCAGGCGCTAGTCGCCGCGGAGGGCCCTGTGGGGTGCGATCAAACGCTGGGACTGCCGCTACCGCGGTAGCCTGAGTGGGGAGTGTGCACAAGTCACCCCGGCCAGGCGAGCGGGGAGCCCTCAGCGCGACCGGCTGCCGGGGGTGCCCCCAGTCGCCTGTGGAGCACCTCTAACCCTGGCACATTTGCAGAAGGTTGGGGGGTGGCAAGCAGGCAGGCGCCCACCTTCCAGTGGACGGCACTGCGCCGGTGCCCATAGCAGAGTAAGGACACAAACAAGGGGGCGAGTGGAAGCCCTGGGACTGAGAACAAAGGACGGAAGGGACGCCATTGTTGTCTTACGGGCCCACAAGCACCAGCCCCAGGAAGTCACTCCCAGAGCCATCCCTGCCTCAGTGGAGAACCCCCGCCTAAACTAAACCACGCCCATCTGCGCAGGAGTGACACTTCTCCGCGGGAGCTACAGAGGCCAAGTCCAGACCGCTGCCTGGAGTAACTCCAGGTCATTTCTTTTTAAAATAGATGCTCCCCATTATTCTTCTTACTGATCCCCACTCCTGAGCTGACTATCCAGAGGCCTGGCTGACTTAAACAAAATCTTATTCCACTCTCTAAAGGCATGTTTTTCATCTCCTTCTGTACTTCCCTTATTCTCTCTCTGGAATAACCAGGCCACACAATCTCACCCGAGCAATTTCTGTCTTCATTCCTTTTTCCTTGTAACCGTCCTTATTCTGATTTCTCTCAGTCTGGATTAAGCTCTTTAGTCACTCTACCCGGGCAAAGACCATTTCCTTCTTTCCCCCGGAACTGTCATTATTCTCTCAGTAGACGCTCTGCCACCAGCACAGTACACACCCTGTCCTTACCGTGTAGCTGGTATTTCAGGACATTGTCCTCAGAGTGTCATTTGTTATTTTTTTTGCTGTTGTGAACCGCTTGTCTGTATCATTTGTTAGTACGTTTCAGTATTTCTGTTTTCTGTTTGTCTGTCAGTCTGTTTTCCTTTCCAGGGCAACTTCAAGAAACAGCCCAAAACACATCCAGCCAAAATGACGAGACGGAAGAATTCTCCTCAAAAGAATCCACAAGAAGCAGTGACAGCTCAAGAATTAATGAAAACAGATATAAGCAACATAACAGAACATGAATATAGAATGACAATCATAAAACTAATCGCTGGCCTTGAAAAAAGCTTAGAAGAATGCACGGGGTCCCGCGCAGCAGAGTTCAAGGACCTTAAAAACGGGCAGGAAGAATTAAAGAAGAAATTAGAAGAAATACAGGGGAAACTGGAAGCAGCCACAGCACGAATTGAAGAGGTAGAGGAAAGAGTTAGTGCCTTAGAAGACAAAATCATTGAAAAAGAGGAAGCAGATAAAAAGAGAGAGAAGCTGATCCAGGAACAGGAAAGGAGAATTCGAGAGCTGAGCGATGAACTCAAAAGAAACAATATCCGTATCATAGGAGTCCCAGAGGAAGAAGAGAGAGAGAAAGGAGTCGAAGGGGTTCTTGAACAAATCATTGCTGAGAACTTCACCAACATGAGGAAGGAAAAGGGCATAGAAATCCAAGAGGCACAGAGAACTCCCCCCAGACGTAACTTGAATAGACCTTCTGCACGGCACATCATAGTGAAGCTGGCAAAATACAAAGATAGGGAGAGAATCCTGAAAGCAGCTAGGGACAAAAGAACCCTAACATACAAAGGGAGACCTATAAGGGTAGTAGCAGACTTATCTACAGAAACTTGGCAAGCCAGAAAGGAATGGCAGGATATCTTCAATGTGATGAGCAAGAAGGACCTGCAACCAAGAATTCTGTATCCGGCTAGCCTGTCATTCAGAATAGAAGGAGAGATCAAGGTTTTTCCCAACAAACAAAAACTGAAAGAATTTATCACAAATAAGCCAGCACTGCAAGAGATCCTGAGGGGCATTCTATGAAGGCAAACCTGCAAAGAACACAAACTGCCAGGGACAGCCTTACAATCATGAAACCTACAGATAACACAGTGACTGTAAGCCCATATTTTTCAATATTAACACTGAATGTAAATGGACTAAATGCGCCAATCAAAAGACACAGGATAACAGAATGGATTAAAAAACAAGACCCATCTATTTGCTGCCTTCAAGAAACTCATCTTAAACCTGAAGACACCTTCAGATTGAAAGTGAGGGGATGGAAAACTATCTACCATGCTACTGGAAGGCAGAAGGAAGCCGGAGTAGCCACACTTATATCAGACAAATTAGACTTTAAAATGAACGATGTAATAAGAGATGAAGAAGGACATTATATAATAGTCTCAGGGACCATCCAGCAGGAAGAGCTAACAATTGTAAATATCTACGCACCGAATTCGGGGGCACCCAAATTTGTAAAACAACTAATTACAAACATTAGCAACCTCATCGATAAAAATGTCCTAATAGTAGGGGATCTCAACACTCCACTCTCAGCATTGGATAGATCCACAAATCAGAAAATCTCCACAGAAACAATAGCCCTGAACGACACATTAGAACAGATGGGCCTCACAGACATCTTTAGGGTCCTTCATCCAGAAGCAAAGGAATTTACGTTCTTCTCAACTGCACACGGTACATTTTCCAAGATAGATCACATTCTGGGGCACAGGGAAGCTCTGAATAAATATAAAAGAATTGAGATCATACCGTGTACACTGTCAGACCACAATGCTTTGAAACTTGAAATCAACCACAGGAGAAAGCCTGGAAAATATCCAAGAACATGGCAGCTAAGAAATAACCTACTAAAAGATGACTGAGTCAACCAAGCCATCAGAGAAGAAATTAAAAAATATATGGAAACAAATGAAAATGAAAATACAACAATCCAAACGCTCTGGGACGCAGCAAAAGCAGTCCTGAGAGGGAAATATATTGCAATCCAGGCCCATCTCAAGAAACAAGAAAAATCAATAACACAAATTCTAACAGCGCGCCTAAAGGAACTAGAAGCAGAACAAATAAAACAACCCAAGCCCAGCAGAAAGAGAGAAATAACTAAGATCAGAGCACAAATTAACCATATGGAGACAGAAAAGGTAGTGGAACAGATCAATGAAACCAAAAGCTGGTTCTTTGAAAAAATAAACAAAATAGACAAACCTCTAGCCAGGCTTCTCAAAAAGAAAAGAGAGAGAACTCAAATAGATAAAATCGTGAATGAAAAGGGAGAAATTACAACCAATCCCTCAGAGATACAAGCAATCATCAGAGAATACTATGAAAAATTATATGCCACCAAACTTGGCAATCTGGAAGAAATGGACAGCTTCCTAAATAGCCACACGCTACCAAAACTCAAACGGGAAGAAATAGAAAAATTGAACAGACCCATAACTAGTGAAGAAATAGAATCAGTTATCAAAAATCTCCCAGCAAATAAAAGCCCTGGACCAGACGGCTTTCCTGCGGAATTTTACCAGACATTTAAAACAGAGTTCATTCCTATCCTCCTCAAGCTGTTCCAAAAAATTGAAACGGAAGGAAAACTCCCGGACTCATTCTATGAAGCCAGCATCACTTTGATTCCCAAACCAGATAGAGATCCAGCAAAGAAGGAGAATTACAGGCCAATATCCCTGATGAATATGGATGCAAAAATTTTCAATAAGATACTAGAAAATCGAATCCAACAACACATAAAGAGAATTATCCACCATGATCAAGTAGGATTCATCCCTGGGTTGCAGGGCTGGTTCAATATTCGCAAATCAATCAACGTGATACATCACATCAACAAAAGAAAAGATAAGAACCATATGATCCTGTCAATAGATGCAGAAAAAGCATTTGACAAAATACAGCACCCGTTCTTAATAAAAACTCTCGAGAAAGTCGGGATAGAAGGAACATACTTAAACATCATAAAAGCCATCTATGAAAAGCCCACAGCTAATATCATCCTCAATGGGGAAAAACTGAGAGCCTTCCCCCTGAGATCAGGAACACGACAGGGGTGTCCACTCTCGCCACTGCTATTTAACATAGTGTTGGAAGTCTTAACATCAGCAATCAGACAGCAAAACAAAATAAAAGGCATCAAGATTGGCAAGGAGGAAGTCAAACTTTCACTTTTTGCAGATGACATGATACTTTACATGGAAAACCCGACAGAATCCACCAAAAGCCTACTAGAACTGATCCGTGATTTCAGCAAAGTTGCAGGATACAAAATCAATGTACAGAAATCGGTGGCATTTCTATACACCAACAATGAAGCAGCAGAAAGAGAAATAAAGAAGCTAATCCCTTTCACAATTGCACCAAAAACCATAAAATACCTAGGAATAAACCTAACCAAAGATGTGAAAGACCTCTACACTGAAAACTATAAAAAACTTATGAAGGAAATTGAGGAAGACACAAGGAAATGGAAAAACATCCCATGCTCATGGATTGGAAGAATAAATATCATCAAAATGGCAATACTACCCAAAGCAATCTACACATTCAATGCAATCCTAATCAAAATTGCACCAGCATTCTTCTCAAAGCTAGAGCAAACAATCCTAAAATTTGTATGGAACCACAAAAGACCTCGAATAGCCAAAATAATACTGAAGAATAAAACCAAGGCGGGAGGCATCACAATCCCAGACTTTAACCTCTACTACAAAGCGGTGGTCATCAAGACTGTATGGTATTGGCACAAAAACAGACACAGAGACCAATGGAATAGAATAGAAAACTCAGAAATGGACCCGCAAGTATATGGCCAACTAATCTTTGATAAAGCGGGAAAATGTATTCAATGGAAAAAAGACAGCCTCTTTAATAAATGGTGCTGGGAGAATTGGACAGCAACTTGCAAAAGAATGAAACTAGACCACTTTCTTACACCACTCACAAAAATAAATTCTATATGGATAAAAGATCTGAATGTGAGACAGGAAACCGTCAAAATCCTAGAGGAAAAAGCAGGAAAAAGCCTCTTTGACCTAAGACGCACCAATTTCTTACTTGACACGTCTCCAAAGGCAAGGGAATCAAAAGCAAAGATGAACTATTGGGACTTCATCAAGATAAAAAGCTTCTGCACAGCAAAAGAAACAACCAACAAAACGAATAGGCAACCAACGGAATGGGAAAAGATCATCGCAAATGACATATCGGATAAAGGACTGATATCTAAAATCTATAAAGAACTTACCAAACTCCACACCCGAAAAACAAACAACCCAGTGAAGAAATGGGCAGATGATATGAATAGACACTTCTCCAAAGAGGACATTCAGATGGCCAATAGTCACTTGAAACGATGTTCAATGTCACTCATCATCAGGGAAATACAAATCAAAACCACACTGCGATACCACCTCACACCAGTCAGAGTGGCTAAAATAAACAAATCAGGAAACTATAGATGCTGGCGAGGATGTGGAGAAGTAGGCACCCTCCTACATTGTTGGTGGGAATGCAAACTGGTGCAGCCACTCTGGAAAACGGTGTGGAGGTTCCTCAAAATAATGAAAATAGAGCTACCCTATGATCCAGCAATAGCCCTGCTAGGAATCTACCCAAGAGACACAGGATTGCTGATGCATAGGAGCACGTGTACCCCAATGTTCATAGCAGCACTTTCGACAATAGCCAAAACATGGAAAGAAACTAAGTGCCCATCAACTGACGAGTGGATAAGGAAGATGTGGTACATATATACAATGGACTACTATGTGGCAATGAGAAAAAATGAAATCTGGCCATGTGTAGCAACATGGATGGAACTGGAGGGTATTATGTTAAGTGAAATAAGTCAGTCAGAAAAAGACAGATACCATATGTTTCCACGAATAGGTGGACTTGGTGAGACTAAGCAAGGACCAGGGGGAGGGGAAGAGGGAAAAGAAAAAAAAAGACACAGAGAGGGAGGGAGATAAAACATAAGAGACTCTCAAAGACTAAGAACAAACTGAGGGTGAGGGAGATGGGGGGGGGAGAGGGGGTGATGGGCATTAAAAAAGGGCACATGTTGGGATGAACACTGGGTGTTTTATGTAAACCAATTTGAAAATAAACTATTTTAAATTAAAAAAAAATAAATGCAGAATCTTGGGGTGCCTGGGTGGCTCAGTCGGTTGGGCGGCCGACTTCAGCTCAGGTCATGATCTCGCGGTCTGTGAGTTTGAGCCCCGCGTCGGGCTCTGTGCTGACGGCTCAGAGCCTGGAGCCTGCTTCAGATTCTGTGTCTCCCTCTCTCTCTGCCCTTCCCTTGCTCACACTCTGTCTCTATGTCTCTCAAAAATAAAATAAAATAAAAAATAAATGCAGAATCTCAGGCTCCCGAATCAGAATTTGCAGTTTAACAAGGTCCTCAGGTGATTCAATTCATTGAAGTTTGAGAAGCACTTGTTTAGTAGACCATGGACAACGGCTGTGGGAACTTAGGCAGAGTTCCTGGGCCTCTGGATTACCTGCTATGTTTCCTGTTTTATCACCTCCCATCAGTGACTCTATACCCTAAATCCTAAAAGGTTTATAAGTTTGTTTCAGGGACAGCAAGAAAGCTGGGAGCTAGAGAAATGTATCTGACATTGTAGGCAGTCTGGAAAGGGAGATGATGGCAGAAAGGGAGAGACACGCATGGAGCCAATTCCTGGGTCCTATGGGATACTCAGTGCATCCCAACATCCACTCTCTACTATGTTAAATACGACCTGGTTACCAGATATTAAAACAGGGCTAAGAAAGGCCAGGGTTATAGAAATGAAATCAGGCTGCTAAAAACAAACACAGGACAAGGGTTTTAGCTATAAAGTTCAACCAGCCACTTAACTGTTGTCTGCTATGAAGTTGTCACCCAACCACAGCTTGCATTGCTCCAGTGATGAGGAGCTCATTACCTCACAAGGTATCTATTCTGATTCATGATTGGTCAGTTAGTTCTGTTAAAAAGTTAATTCCTAAAAAAAAAAAAAAAAAATTAATTCCTTGGGTTGAGATGAAATATGTTTCCTCATGGTTTCTATCCATTTATGGGTTCTAGCTCTGCCCCTCGGGCCCCCACCCCACCCCATCTGCTCTTGCCACCTTGTGACAGCCTTTCAGAGGTACAGAAATCACACTGCCTTCGGTCCTCTCTAAGCTAAATAGCCTCAGCTCCTTCAACTGTTTTTCATGGGACCTGAGTTCCAGCTCTCCCCAGCCAGTCTGCGTGGGAGAAAAAGCAGGATTGAGTGCAAAAGGTGCATAAAGAGAGACAAGAGGCTAAGCAACAGCCTGAACCCACAGGGCTCCAAGTACCTGACCAAGAGGCTCAGTTTAGAATCTAAGGGCAAGCCTCTCATCAGAGGAGTAATAAAGGACTTCTGTTCAAGGAGAACATTTTTAGAACGTGGGCTTTTCATCAGAGGGAAAACAAGGCAGGTTTTAAGCAGTTAGCCCTTGATGCAGTGCTGGTTCCCTGGGGAGGACAGAGCAGCAGTTTTATCTCCACCACTCTCACCAACCCCACTTTGTTTTCCGACACTGTGTGGGGGGTAGCTCTGGTGCACCTTGTCGGTGGCTATCTCTGCCAGCCAGGGAACCCAGTAAGTGGGTACAGCCCTTGCTTTGCCACTTCCCTTTTTGCCTTGTGGGCTCTTTTCTGGTCACAAGACGGTCTTTTCCATTCTCTGGGTCATTTTCATGAATCTGCTCAAACATTCCATTGCCTAACCTACTTTTCATAGGTTACACTGTCAGTGGCCTTGGGCCCTCCAACTATGGTGAATAATAACCAGAGCAATACTAAGAGCTAATATTTATTGAGTATTGAGTGTTTATTATGTTTCAAGCACTTTACATACATTAATTTATTCAATCCTCACAACAACGTGAGGAAGGTACCATTAGCCCCATTTTCCAGTGAGGAAATTGAGGCACAGAGAGGTTAACTAACTTGCCAAAGGTAGCATGGGAAATAAGTAGTAGCATTTAGACTCTAGCTCCAAAGCCTACATGCTTAGCCACTGTTGCCTTTGAGACAAATTTCCCCAGTCTATCCACAGACCACCTATGTCAGAATCACTTGGAGAGCTTATTTAAAACTTCCAACTCCTGGGGCGCCTGGGTGGCTCAGTTGGTTGAGCGTCAGACTTCGGCTCAGGTCATGATCTCACCGTCCCCGAGTTCGAGCCCCGCGTCAGGCTCTGTGCTGACAGCTCAGAGCCTGGAGCCTGTTTCGGATTCTGTGTCTCCTTCTCTGTCTGTGCCCCTCCCTGACTCATGCTCTGTCTGTCTGTCTCTCTCAAAAACAAATAAACATTAAAAAAATTAAAAATAAAAACAAAACAAAAAAAACCTTCCAACTCCCGAGGAAAACTACCTGTTCATGCTCTATACCCGCAGGGCAGATCCACCTTCCCTTGATCTCCTGAGGCCTGTGGGTCTCATAAACCAGTATGTTTCTCACAATCAGGGGTCATCAGAACCGCCTTCAGAGTTTGTTAAAAAACATAGGCACTGGAGCTGTACCTCCAGAGTCTGATTCAGTAGGCCTGGGGTGGGATCCAGAAATGAGAAATTACCATCATTTTAACTGTCATAAACACTGAGTAATCCTCACTTCAAGTTTTCTTCAGCTTTCTTTATCCACTCCTGGCCTCCCTATGGCTCAGCGAAGGTCCTTACCATCCCCTTTAGCTGATGTGGGATCTCTCAACTCTTCACACACCTCTCCTTTCTTCAGCTCTTAGAAGGCACCTTTCCCTTGGGCAAAAGTGTATGTGTATGGGTTCTTGATCCACCCTCTGCTGGCCTCCTGGGTGAAAATCAAGCACTTTTGGTCTCTTTCCCTCTCTCTCTCTGGCTTCTCTCCTCAAATCATAAATGCACTCAACACTGCCCGCAACAACAAAAAACCCAAAATCCCTTCTGCATGAATTACTGTTATTTTTTTCTTTAATTTACCATAGATTTCTTGAAAGAGTAGTTTATAACCTCCTTGGAAGTTACTTAACCACTCTCTACATCACTTTCTTTATCTGTGAATGAGGATTATAATAGCATATGCCTCAGGATTAGAAAGGATTACATTTATTAATATACGTAAAGTTCTTAGAGCAATTCTTGCAACATGGTTAAGTGTTCATTGTGATTATTCTCCATATACATGGTAGCTATTATTTTATTATTATTATCCACAATATCCAACAACCTAGTCTCAGTCCTCCTCCTGAAATTCTGTGACCTTCAATTCTTTTTTGGTTTTAATACTATTTACTGAAGAAGTCAGTAAACACATAAGGAAACACACATAAGGAACACATAAGGAAAAGTGCCCGTTTCATAAGGACACAACTCTACGAGTTTTTCCAAAGAAATATACCTGTTATGTGTTCAGATCAATAAATAGAGCAGTATCACTACCTGTAGAAGCCATCCTTTGTAAAAATTTACATGTTTACATATTATGGTTTTTATGTAATACCTAAAAATTTAGAGGGACAATGAATTTTATCATAAATTACGTATTCGCTTGCATGGTCTTATTTTACAAATTATGTCGTAGCCTCATTTTTCTATTAAGTTCTGAAAACATAAAGTTATTTTTTAGGAAAACACTGAATTAAAAAAATTTAATTCAAACTATTTGTTATAGGGGCACCTGGGTGGCTCAGTCGATTAAGCATCTGACCTCGGCTCAGGTCATGATCTCATAGTTCGTAAGTTCGAGCCGTGTGTCAGGCTCTTGCTGACAACTTAGAGCCTGGAGTCTACTTCGGATTCTGTGTCTCCTTCTCTCTGCCCCTCCCTGCCTCTCTCTCTCTCTCTCTCCTCTCAAAAATAAATATTTAAAAAAATTTTTAAATTAAACTATTTGTTCTAATGATTTTCAGTGTCTTGAGGTAGATTTTCACTTAAAACTCTTTTTTTTGAAATGTTTTATTTATTTTTGAGACAGAGACAGAATATGAGAAGGGGGATGGGGGCAGAGACAGAGGGAAACACAGGATCTGAAGCAGGCTACAGGTTTTGAGCTATCAGCATAGAGCCCAATGTGAGGCTTGAACCCACAAACCATAAGATCATGACCTGAGCTGAAGTCAGATGCTCAACCGAGCCACCCAGGCACCCCAGGAAGGTTTTTGCTTTTAATCACGTTAGCTATTATAGAGTTAGCACACTACATCACTGAAATGTTTAAAATTTAAATTTTACAGGAAGCCTGTTTGAGGAAATTTTTACTCACTGAAAAATATCATAGCCGATTGTTTTTCCATTAAAAAAAAAGAAAGCATTTGAAGTTAAAATGTCTTCTTTTCTTATTTAAAGAAAGGTATTTTGTTTGAAGAAAAAATACTACAAAATCATTTTAATGACTCATGGTATCTAGGAATCTTTACAATGACTTGTTTTTACTGAAATACAATGTAAAATAACATGTGAAATATGATCACTGGCTATAATCTGGAGAAACTCAATTCACCTATAATTCTACTGGGAGAAAACCTCTGTTAATAATTGGAGTCTATTCTTGCCAGGCTTATTCTATGCAAATGGAACTAGGAGAGCTCTTCCGGAGTCCAATTTGCCTATTGCTCTCCCTGCTTTGGTCTCTGAGGATTTTCCTTTCATCTTCAAAGATGAGTGACGGGGACACATCAAAGCTAAACAACTTGACCTGACTCAAAGGAAAGAAAAAACAAAAGCAAAACAACAGAGCAAACAAAAATTCCTTAAATTTCAAAGCTTCTGCTCAGTTTGTGTCACCAGGGTTTAGTGAGTCTGCTTTTAGACAAGGCATTGTAGTTGGCCTCAGGTCTGGAGCAGTAGAAGCAGAAGAAAGAAACAGAAACTGCTTTGCAAACTATTCAAAACTCAAAAACTACTGTGGGTCTGAATTCAGAAAAAATTATATTGCTTTTTAAAATATTGATTTAGACTTTATTATCTCTGAGAACTTATGCTTTCCTTGAAAGGGGTGGGATGTATATATGACAAAGAGAGAGACTATGAACTCTGATGAAACAGTTTATCCACTGGAGAATATGGGGAAAAAGATGCAGAGCACATTACATCTGCAGAAAGTGCCAGAGCCCTCCCTGCATTATCCTGCTGAACCCCCTGTCTCATTCTTATCAACTGAATAATTCCGAGTTTGGTGACAGTACTGTTGAGAGTTACTGCTGGGTGACTGTTGACATATGCTTGGCTTGTGACTGACTTTATATAATTTTAATTACAGATTTAAAATTTGAAACTATATTTTGAATAAGCAATGTATTCACACCCTATTCTCAGTACTGAATTTGTCTCCTTGGGAGTTTCTTGTGTATCCTTTCTAAGATAGTCTGTGCTTGTGCATGCTCACATATACCTCCTTTTAGTTTGGCTCAACGGTACAAAATGCTTTATTTAGAGTACAAAGGTTGTATACATGAAACTGGGAATATTTTACTTCACTGGCAGCTTAAAGAATTAAAAAAGTTTTTTTTAGGTTTACTTATTTTTGAGAGAGAGACAGAGTGCAAGAGCTCACTCAGGTTGGGGAGGGGCAGAGAGAGAATCCCAAGCAGGCTCCATGCTATGAACCCTGAGGTCCCAACCTGAGCCGAAATCAAGAGTCAGGCACTTAACCAACTGAGACACCAACCAAGGTACCCTGGGACCCCCTGCAGTTTAAGGAATTTTTAAGGACCAGTCTCAGCGAAACATTTCCTGATTTACTCCAGCCAAAAGCAGGAATCATCTCTGATCCTGCCTTCCTCCTTACTCTCCACACAAAACAAATGTTAATTCTACTCCCAGTGTCCATCACCGGTCCCATCTTCTCTCCTTGCTGCCCCAGCCCCAGGCCAGCTCAGTATCCGCTGTCATTGATTTAAAAAGAACCTCTCAAATCACCTTCTTGCCTCCAATCTCTCTCCTAGCAATCCATTCTTTCCCCCAAATGCCATCAGATCCCTTATCCCTAAAGCATAGCTTTGATGTGTCATTCCTTCTGAAAAACAAACTTTTAACGGATTCTATCGCCTCCACAGCAACATTCTAACTTCTCAGTAGGGAAGATTATTTTCCTCAAAGGGTGGAGCAAGTTGCAGAAATTTTATCTCATCTCAGGTATGGCTGGTCACTGAGTCTGGGCCCTATAGGAACGCAGCTCATGAAGTTGCGACAGAAGCTGGTCCTGGTCCTCGATATCAGAAATCAGATACTTCCAGAACCAAGCCCCCCATCCCCCGTAGTCATGCTTGCATTTAACTGCCACAGACCCCACAATTCCCACAAACTACTTAGAGAGGCCACTCCCCATGAACTAGAATACCCTGAGTATTCCCTTCTCAGTTTCTGGGTAGCTGAGAAACCCAGTTCAAGTGGCTATGTGAACACGGGGAAACAGTTGTTGCTACCCATTTCCATCCTACTTTCTTTCAAACAAAATTATGATTGATATTTTCCAAGAACTTAGAACTCACCTCCAATTCCATAAGGCCTTACTAGCCTCCTCCTAAGAACAGATTCAATTTGGTGATTTCCCATGGTGATGTCACCAGAGGCCTCCCCGTAACTGCAGTCCCGAACTGTCCCCCTCCCCCCGCCCCACCAATGGTTACAAGATGGCTGGACCCCAGTTTCTCACAGGTTCAAAAGAGCAGCAAAGCACATGTACTCACTATATTCTGGGTTTCACTCTGATTGGACAAACCAAGCCACAGATTTAGCTTGAACCAATTGTTGTGGCCAGGGAGAAGCAATGCTTTGATTGGTAAGCCAGAAGGGGGCCCTGGCGATGAATCCCTTTTCACACCAAGCAGGTGACAGAGGGATGAAACCCCAAAAGGAAGGTGGGACTTTTCCAGGAATGGGGGAAAACAGATGGAGATGTGAACAACTGTACTCTACTCACGTCTCGGGCACTGCCACTTCTGTGGGTTTGCCTAATGTGGTCCTCATAGCCTGAGGCACCCTTCCCTTCAGGGCTGCCCATCTAAATCTAAGCTGACCTTTCAAGGCTCCCAATTCCCTCTTCCACCCGGCTCCCATCAGTCCCAAGCTGGCCCAGAGCATTCCCACTTCATTTCTTCATCTTCTGGATGGACCACAGCACCTACTGATGGGCCTTTGGTAGGCAGTCACTTGGATTTGTGTGGGTCTCACCTCGGAGGCCCTAAGGATACCTTAGAGAGCAGGAATGCAGTCTTTAGGGCTCCTCGCTTGGCCTTCCTGGGGCCCTACCCAGCCAGCAGTGCCTGCTATTGGAGTTACTCAGTATATTCAGTTGAACTGAATAGGATACTTAAGAGAACAAGCTGTTTTCAAGCCTCCTCAAATATTTCTAGAGGTATTATTTACACACTTGAAAATGTGTCCCAGTCATTCTAGGATACTCATAAGAACAAGTCTCTTGAGCAACGCTCCAAGCCAGCTGAAGCAACGGTTCTGCATTTACAAACAAGGGCTAGAGTCAACATTGCAGTGCATGGCATCTCCACTTCTGGCTACTCCTACAGCTCAACAATACTGGTGTGTTCCTAAACTCCTCAAGACTGATCAGAGTCTGGGAGAGGGATTAACATTTGCGTGGTTCTAGAAAGAGGGCTCAACTGGCTAAAAGAGGCCTATTAAACCTCCTTTAGAGCTCGCTTAGCTCCCAGCTCAGACTTGCCCATGCCCTGGGACTTTCTGTGCTTCCCTTCTGGTTCATAACCTACCACCAAGCAAAAACAAACAAACAAACAACAGCAACAAAAAACAACCCTTTTTCATTTTCTAATTTCTCACACCAGGTGGAAAGCTTCTAAGTGCCCATTAGGTACTTGAATTACCTGAAAACCTCTGTGACGTGGTGGTTATCCAGTTTGGGCTTACAATAACAGAGACCTCACTGCCTTGTGAGATGGTTCTTTACATTGTCAAATACCTTTGATTATCAGCACATCCTTTCTTATGCCAAACCAAAACTGGCTTCTGCCTTACAGCGTTGTGAGGTCACACAAATGTTCAGAGATTTCTGTGTGTGTGGGTGTATGAAAAAGAATGAGAGATACAGACAAATAGACAGACCAAAAGAAACATGGAGGGAGCTGGAAGGGCCCAGAGAAGACCCTAGGTCGTTGGTTAAAATTGTTTTGGCAAAAGTAATTGAGAAGTAATAAACACATTTAGGGGACACGTTTTTCCATTTAAACTGAAGTTGGGATTTGATGGTTGAGTAAATGTGTGTTTGCATAATTTTTCTAGAGAATATCCACTGAAATAAAATGGAACCGAAAAGATGGGGCACCTGGGTGGCTCAGTTGGTTAAGCACCAACTCTTGATTTCCGCTCAGGTCATGATTTTATAGTTCGTGAGATAGAGCTCCATGTCAGGCTCTGTGCTGACAGTGCGGAACCTGCTTGGGATTCTCTCTTTCCCTTTCTCTCTCTGCCCTTCTCCCGCACATACATGAATACGCGCCTGCTCTCTGCCTCAAAATAAATACTTTCTTTAAAAAGAGCCAAAAAGAGATAAGAAGACATCTTTCTGAAACTAGGTATAGGCCACAGCAGCCTAGAACAACCTTTGTATTTTCATATGGACAATAACTGAAACCAAAGTAAAAGCAAGACACCAGGAGAAAAATGCATAAGGTACCCTACTCCTCTCTAACCTCCTTCCCCACACCCCATGACAAAAGGCCAGTAAACTGTTTTTTTCCATTTCCTGTTGTTCTAAGGGCTAGGTTTTCTTTTCTTTCTTTTTCTTTTTATTAAACAATCTAAATGGGAACATAGGCATTTTTTCCAGTTGTACTGGTGGTTATTTTTATGATATTAAGCACCAAGCTTAAGCCTATCATTCCTAAATTGTTCAACTTCAAAAGTGAAATGCTATCTTTGATTTACCCTCTGAGAAATAAACTTGTCATATTTACTCTTTACCTCCTGATTTTTTGTTCTTCCATCTTTGTCCCTATCTAGTTTAGATAAATTACGATTGTTTTCACATTGCATAGCTTTTCTTCCAAGGACTGTACCTGACTGTCAAAGACTCTCATTTCCAAAAAGGCCCAGACCCAGTTTCAAGAGTGAATGGGTTATTTCAAACTTTCAAGGAACAGATCACTCCTATGCTACTTAACGTATTGCAGAGCAAGAAGATAGGAAAACTGTCCTAGCTTTTTAAAATTATTTTTTCAATTTTTTAGATACAATTTTCTACATAAAAATTCAACAACATAATGGATAAACAAAATGTGATACATACACACAATGGAATATTCAGCTTTAAAAAGGAAGGAAATTCTTATGCACGCTACCATATTCATGAAACTTGAGGATATTATGCTCTGTGAAATAAATCAGTCACAAAAGGACAAATATTGTATGATTCCACTTATACAAGGTACCCAGAGTAGTCAGACTGAGAGACAGAAAGCAGAATGTCGATTTCCAGGGGCTTTCAGGAGGGAGAAGAGGGTTACTGTTTTAATGGATATGGAGCTTCAATTTAGGAAGGTGAGAAAGTTCAGGAGATGGATGGTGCTGATGGTTGCACAGCAATGTGAATATACTCAGCGCCACTGAACTGTACACTTAAAAACAGTTAAAATGGTAAGTTTTATGATATATATATCTCATAAAATTTATACATTTATATAAATGTATATTATATACGTTTATATTTATAAATTTTATAAATGTTTATATAAACATAAATATTTCATATTTATAAAATTATACATATTATATATAGCCACAAAAGTATATGTAACCACAATAAATAAATTCAACTCTATAGAAGTACATGGTTTAACAGTAACAGCTCACCATATTTCTCCTTCCACCCACTCATTTTTACCCTCTCCCTACATGAAACAATTCATATGGACGATTCAAAATTTATTCAACTAGTCCTTACCAAAGATATTTAGGTTGTATTTAGATTTTGGCTTTGACAAACAATGCTGTAGTGAACATCCTTGAAATATAATGTCTTGTAATATGCATATATCTGTGGTATATATCCCTGGATATAGACTTCTAGGTCAAAAGCTATGCACATTTTACTTAGTGAGTTAGGTTTAGATTTATTTATTAATTCATATAGTTCAAAATATCAGACGTTCAAGAGATCACACGGTGAAAAGCTGCTACCTATTCTTTTTCCCCAGCAACCTGGTTCCCCTCCTCAAAAGCAACAGGTATTACCATTTTTAGTATATACTTTAGTCATGCACAAGTTAAACTGTATATTTATATCCATAAAATACAACTGAGAGTGGTTTATGTGCTTTAAGTTTGGTAGTTATCGCCAAATTGCCCTCCACAGAGACTGTACCTGGTTGCACACCATCGACAGTGCCTGAGGGTGCCTGTTTCTGCATTTCCCCATCAACATATTATCAAACCTTACTTCTTTGCTAATCTGATGAAAATGGTATCTCATTAATTTGCAATATTGTGAGTAAAACTCATGTTTATTTACTAAAGCCAGGTTACTAGACCTATTTCTTTCTCCAGACTCTTCCCACAACTGCCTCACCTCTCATCTCCACGCCTCAGCTCCACCTCCCACCTCCCCTCTGGTTTTGTTCTCTGTAGCTCCTCCTAAGCCTCCCTGATGCCCCAGGTGTGATGAGATATCATTCCTCTGTGCCTCCTTCCATCACCACACTGGTCAGGCTGCTTTCGGTTTATTTCTATCTATTTTCCTGTGTGCCATCCCCACTAGATGGTAAGGGCTGGGACTGGATCTTTTATCTCTCTACATCTATTATTTATCACCTCTACTTCTATTGTTTATTCTCATCAGTAAATATGGAATGAATAGATGAATAGACAGCTGGCAGTTATAGACTGAGGTCACTGGAATGCAGCTGTTCTGTGTGACTGTCTGAAAAGATTTACCCTCATAGTATAAGAATGTAATATGTGGAAGGTTGTACTTCAAATCAGTGGTGAAACGGTGGATTATTCTATAAATGGTTAATTACTATAATTGGAGAATATCAATGTATGTCCTTGTCTTACACCCAAGTAATTTCCAGGTGGGTTTGTTAAATACTAAGAGAAAGCATAGGGGTGCCTGGGTGGCTCAGGCAGTTAAGCATTAGACTCTTAATTTGAGCTCAGGTCATATTCTCATGGTTTGTGAGATCAAGCCCTGCATTGGGGCACTGCTAGTGTGGAGCCTACTTGGAATTCTCTCTCTCCCTCTTTCCCTTCCCCTCCCCTGCTTGTTATCTCTCTCTCTCTCAAAATAAATAAATCAACTTAAAAAATAAGAGAAAGCATAAAAATCTGAAGGAAAGTATACAGGAATATTGATCCAAACTCAGGATGGGGAGCTTTCTAAGCATGATACCGAAGCAGAAACCATAAAGAAGAAGATTGATAGGTAGACTCCATTACAATTTTATTTTTTTATTATTTTTTTAAAGTTGGTTTATTTATTTTGAGAGAGAGAGAGAGAGAGCACGCGCGCAGGAGAGGGGCAGAGAGAAAGGGAGAGAGAGAATCCCAAGCAGGCTCCACACTGCCATCATGGAGCCTGATGTAGGGCTTGAACCCATGAACTGTGAGATCACGACCTGAGCCAAAATCAAGAGTCAACCGACTGAGCCACCCAGGCACCCCACTCCATTACAATTTTAAACTTCAGCATATGCAAAAAGTCAGAAACAAAACTGAAACGCTAATAAGGTACTAGAAAAAAGTATTTTTATAAATATCATTTAAAAAAATTTTTTTTACATTTATTTATTTTTGAGAGACAGAGAGAGACAGAGCACGAGCAGGGGAGGGGCAGAGAGAGAGACACACACAGAATCCGAAGCAGGCTCCAGGCTCCGAGCTGACAGCACAGAGCCCGATGCGGGGCTCGAACTCATGAACCGTGAGATCATGACCTGAGCTGAAGTCAGACGCTCAACCGACGAAGCCACCCAGGCGCCCCTAAATATCATTTTTATAAATGTCATTTGGAAATGACAAGTGGAAGGACCTGTTAAAACTCCATAAGAAAAAGACAAAGAGAAAATTAAGCAAAGTTCAGGAATAGGCAATAAAATAAGACTTATTTGCTTTTGCATGAATGGAATAAACATGCTAATAAATACTCAGAGAAATATTTCCCCTTACTAGTAATCAACAGAGGGTCAACTAACATCATGTTTTTCATCTAACAAATTAGCAAAGATGATAATTTTCAGTGTTGGCAATCATATGGGAAAATAACACTGTAATACCCCAAGAGTGTAAGTTGGTGCAACCTTTGCAGAGGACAGTTTACCAGTATGCATGAAAAGACTCTCCTTTTGACCTAGATCACTTCGAAAAACCCTATCAAAAGGAAATAATCAGAAATATAGGCGAAAATTCAGCTACAAGGATATTATAGTGGCGTATTTATAGTAGTGAGAAATTGAAAGCAATCTAAATGTCCAACAAAAGAATAGGATAGATTATGGCACATTCACAGGCTAGAATGCAGGCACTAAAACCATCATATTGAAGACTGTTTAAGGACACAGGGAAATGCTTATAAGGAATTGTTAAGTAGGGGGAAAAAAGTAGCTTGACTAGAATGAATGATACCAATTTTGTTTTTCTTTTAAATATGTATCTATGTGTTTGTGTAGGAAAAGCCTAGAAGGAAGATACTGACTGGTCTGGGGAGTCCCTGAATGTAGACCACCCTGTCCCCAGGAGGGCACCTGGGGTGAGCTCCAGAGGCTTCTGCTTTCACACTGCAGCCCAGGAAGCTCTGGCTGCAACAGCGGGGGCAGGTAGCCCTGGCAGAAGCTTTGTTTCCACTGTGAGATGTGGGAAGAGGCCAAGGGGCCCCAAAAGTTGCCATAGACTAAATCAAGGCTCCTAGATAAGGATACTAACAGTAGCTAACATTTTTTGGGCACTTCATGTGGATTTTCATTTAGTGCACTTAACATCCCAAGAGATCATCTCTAATACAGGTTTTAATTTTCCCATATTATGGATGAGGAAACTGAGGCCCAGAAATATTAGGTGACTTCTCCAAGTCACAAGGCTAGGAAGTAGGTAGATTAGCTGAGCTTCAAACCCAGATAAATGTACCTTGTATTTGGCTGCTATGGTAAGAGGGGGAGGACATGACAGAGAGCAAATGAAAAATAGTAAATGAATGAAAGTTGCTTCCGGAATTGGATCCTCTTGGGAACAGTGCTCGTGGCTTTTGCATGTAAAATTGCCCAGAACCGTCACTGTCTTCACTGACTGTGGTCACTGCTACAAAATGGAACAGACTGTACATGCCTCATGTCCTAACAGATCCCACAATGAAGACTCTCTTTTG
Source organism: Paguma larvata (assembly GCA_030068075.1). NCBI lineage: Eukaryota > Metazoa > Chordata > Mammalia > Carnivora > Viverridae > Paguma > Paguma larvata. The sequence goes on along the minus strand of CM057830.1, from coordinate 53,391,652 downwards.
GTTTGTGCTCTGTGGGCCTGGTTAGGATCTGGCCTGGGAAAACTCTTCCCTCTCCTCCAGCTGAAGGCAGACCCAAAGGAGGCAGCTGGGACAGGTCCTGTGAGATTTTAAGGGTTCCCAAGATAGGAACAGTTATTTCTCTATTCAGGGATAGCTTGTAAAATGGGACTCGGCTGTTTTTATTTAGTACCTTCTGCCACAAAATTCCTTGGGCAGCACCAACCCTCCCTCCTCACTTCCAGCAAGGCCCACCTCATCCAGGAGTGCCCGCTTTCCCAGACAGGGCCCTTGCCTAGCCCATGCGGCAGTGCTCAGCCAACACACTTTTCCACCTCTATGCATCCCCATCCCATCTGGTAACCCCCTACTTTATATGCAGATAACTCTCCAGTATCCTTTCCCTAGCAAGTATCTCCTCCTCTAGCCAGGTGCCACTCCCTAGCCCTTCCTCCTTCAAGAGCCAGAAATCCTCTTTTTACCCTATATTAATTTATATCCTATATCAGCCAAGCCCCTGGTCCGTGTCACCAGCCTATTCCCCATTCCTCACCTAGGTCCACTTCCCTAACCCTGCTCGTCCCGTCAATATTCCCTTAGAGCTAGGCCCCCTTTTCTAGGTAGTCCCCCTTCCCCATGTTATGCAGCCTGGCCCAGCAGATTACCCCTCCCCCATCAGAAGCCCTTAACCTGCCTATAATGTGGAACCCAGCCATGCCTTCTTTTGCTCAGCCAGGTCCCCTCACTTGTTCAGTCTCTCTTCATCTACTTAGGCCTTCCTCCCCTACTGAGGCCCCTTCCCCAGCCACAGCCAGGTCCCCAGAATGGCTCCCTTTCCCTGCTAGGCAGGCTTCCCCTATAGCCCCCCCCCCACCTATACCCCCTCTGCAGCTGAGCCACATTCCCAGCCAATATCCCCATCTGCAGCAACCCTCCCTGGGCCCCCCGCCCCAGCTAGTTATCCCTCAGCCGGTGCCCAGCCTTTTCCCTCTTCAGCTGAATCACTTTCCCAAGGAGCTGCCCCTTCACTGGCCTTTCAGAGCCAGTTCCTCCTTCCCCAGCCAAACATTCTCCTCTCAAAGCTCTGAATCACCTTTTAAGTGCCTCCCCAGCTATGTGACCTTTCGCTGCCAAGGCCCTTTCACCAGCAGGTGCTCCCATGCTAAGCCAAGTCTCCTTCTCCCAGCCAGACTCCTCCCCCCAGTCAGTCCTCTCTTCACTGAAGGACCCACATCCTCTTCTTCAGTCTGTGCTCATCTTCCCAGGCAAGGCTCTTCTCTAGCTTATTTCTCCTTGGCCAGACCTCCTCCCATCCCTATCCTGTGCCCCCCTCCTCAGCTAGGTCCCTTTCCTCAACCATGTGCCTTCCCTCAGCCTTCACCTCCATCAGGGCACACGCCTTCATTCGAAGGCAGAATCCCTTCCCTAGCAGGTCCCCTCTCTTGGCTAGGTCCACTAACCTGCTTACCATCCCTTGTTCAGTTTATGTGGTTCTCAGCATTCAAACCTCTCCCATCACCAGCTTCCTTTCTTAGCCCATCCATCCCTCCCCAGGCAGACCTTCCCCAGGTTCTCTTCCCCTGCCAGAGCCCCTCCTCAGTCAGGCCACCTGTCCCTGCCAGGGTATTTTCACCCCCCAGTGCTCCCCATTCCAGCCAGTCTCCTGTCCTCAGCTTGTGCCATGCTATCATGTCTGCGCTCCCTTTACAAGACAGGCACTTTCCCGCATCTAGGTCCCTTCCCCAGCCGATTTCCTCCCCAGATTTCTTTCCCTGGCCTGATGCTTTTCCCCAGGATTTCCTGTCTTTAACAGTCAAGAACTCCTTTCTCATCTTTTGCCCCCCAACTCAACTAGGTCTCTTTCCCTTGAACAGCCCCTCCACCAATACCCCCTTCCTGGCCAGACCTACTTCCCCACCCTGTGCCCCAGTCCAAAGCCAGGTTCCCTTGCCCACTCTTATCCCTTTCCCCTGCCTGTTCCTCTTTCCCAAGATATTCCTCCTTGTCCTGCCGGGTCTACTGTCCAGATAGGCATGCTTTCCTGGCCTGGCTCCATTTGGCCACCTAAGCCCCTATTCCCAGGCCACCTTTCCCAACTAGTGCTTCCCAGACATCTCCCCAGTCCCGGACCGCCTCCCTTCTCTTTCTAGGACCCCTTCCATACCATATGGCCATTCTCTGGCCTGTGCCCCTTACCTGTCTGAGCCCTCTTCTCCATCTAGGCCCAATTTCCCAGCAAGGACTCTGCTGCCTCTATCCCCTTCTGGGGCAGATCCCTTTTCCCAACCACCCCCCTTCCCAAGCTGGGTCCTCCTCCCAGCCTGGTCTCGTTCTCTAGTCTTGTCCAACTTTCTAAGCCTGGTGGCTCCTTCATCAGCCAGGTTTCTTTCTCTGTCCAGTCCTCCCCCAATCAGACCCTATTTCCTAGTCAATGCCTCTTTCACCAAAAAGGCCCCTTTTCCTTCCAGACCCCTTTCCTAGGCAAGTGGCTCTCCCTTGCATAGGCAGCCTGGCCCAGCCATTTCCCCATCCAACAGCCATGGACCCCTTTATTATCCAGTGTGCCCTTCCAATCAGGCGTCTTGCCCCAATAGGCAGTCTCTTCACCAGTCTATTTCTCCTTCCAGTGTGTCCTTCCCCACCCAGCCTCCTTTCCAGTCTTATTCTCGCCCCTTACGCTGATCCCTTCCCCAGAATGTGACCTAGTTCCCAGCCAGATTCCCTTCCCCTCCCTGTACAATCCACCTCAGCTGGGCTTCTCCTACCAGAAGCCCACTAGCCTATGCTCCTGCCTCCAGCCTGGACCACTTCCCTAGCCAGGAATCCTCAGCCAGGCACACTTTCCCAGCTTGTGTCGCCCTATCCATCAAGGTCCCCTACCCTAGCCAGCCCCCTTCCCCCACCCAATGCAGCTCATCTCAGTGCAGCACCTTTCCCATTTCTAGATCCCTTCACCAGCCTCTACCTATAGGTTTCACTGGCCCACCTGTTTCCTATACCCCATTCAAGTCCCCTCCTCTACCCAGGCCTATGCCCTGTTTGCCAGGTAGTCCCCTTCCTTAGCCTCTGCCCCTTTCCCCTGCCATGTCCCATTCTTCCTCCTAGGCTGACCCCTTCCACAATTTTCACCCTCCTCCTCAGCCAGGCACCCTTCTATAGGTTATGCCTCCCTTCTGGGCCTTGTCTCCCTTCCACAGCCAGTATTCTCACCCCAGTAAAAGGCCTTCTTCTTACCATGCGCCCCAATCCCTGGTTTTCTCAGGGGCCCTCTTCTCCTCAGCTAGTTGGACATCTGAAACTTATCTGACGCACATTTACACAGTGAGCTATCTGGCAGGATTTCCCTATTTACATTTTGGGACCCCCCCCATGTCCAAAAAACCCCCCCAAAACAGTGGCACTTCTTTCCCTTCTTCAATGTAGCCCCGGATTGGTGAGTTTGGGGAAGTGGGAGTTCTTTTTCATGCGTAGCAATGAGAACATCCCTAAATAAAACCATTTCATAATGTTTTTCACCGAGTGAAACATCAACTCAGGACAGCCTCTAGATAAAGCTCCTCCCTAAATCCTTTCCTGGGAAACACTCCACTCCAGGCTGCCACCAAGACCTTGGGCCAGGCCTCCTCCCCAAAGGCTCATCTGTCCCCCAACTTCTCTCCCTAATCCTCCAGGATTCCTCTGCTGAAGTAGATCCTGGGATACAAACTCTATGTAAACTAAGTCAGGTACACAAAAATAGAGAATCAGATATTTTTAAAACTTTTATTTTTAAAACAAGTTGCATAATATTTAAATTTTTTTGAATGTATATATTTTTTTGTAGAACATTTGCTGTGTACAATGAATTTTTTAAATGAATTTAAGTAACCTTACTGAAATACAGGATCTAAAGATTTAAAACATTTTAAGTTGTTTATTGCTAATCATTTCATTTATACTATTCTATTGGCAAATTCAAGATATCAATGAGTCTCGACCAACAAAAGATACCAACAAAAGTATCTTGCTCACTTCTTTTTGCCTCATGCCAGTTGTAGATGTAACAAAATGGATCAACTATTTTTACTTCTTAAAATCTTCTAAAATAGTTTTCTATCTCTAAGAATTAAGGAAAACATGCTAAGTTCAGGTCTTTCAAACTTTATACCACTTGTAAACACAACAAACTGAATCAACTATTTGAATAAAGTTGTATCTTTTTATGTCACAGACTAAAGAAAAATTACTGGTTCAGATCTCACCCTTACAGTAAGTTAAGCTACCTAGCAGTGAGTGGGTCTCCTTTTACTTCATACTAGTTGTAGACATAATGAAATGGATCAACTACTTGAATGAATTCATATCCCTTTCTATCTTTAATAAAGGAAATTAAATTCAGATCTTTCACATCTTAGAGCAAACCTTATCTAACCTGCCAGTTTTTGTAAATTTGATTATTTAATTTCTATGTTTAGCACATATTTAAATTCTAAGTTTAACAAACTCTTTAAGTAGAATTTAGCAAATACTTAAATAACTAAAATTAATTGGGAACCACACAGGTTTGTATAGAAAAAATAAAGCAAAATACTACAGGAGCTCTTACCCATAACTTGAGACATCTCCAGAATAGCCCAGGTGAGGGTAAAAAGTAACCGTCAAAATAGCCCAGGATACATTTTTCCCCCCAAAGAACTAGTAAGCAAAAGGCATTCACGAAGAAACTCCAACTTTCTCTAAGTAATCCAATATATTACATTCATGGGACAATCTGAAGATCCGGAGCTAAACTACCTTTTCCCAAGTTAAGAGCGCTTCAAACCAAATTTCTATTTTTATCTCAAAGGTAAGTGCAACGTGACCAATTCTCGTTGGCGAGGGAGGTGAAGCCCCTTAAGGGTGAGGAGGCACCCTTAAGCAAAGGAGCAAACCTACTCCCTTCCCTCAGGTAGAACAATGCAGATATTACCCGTGTACTGAGCCCCCCCCCCCAAAAGCAACGCAAGGGTGAGAGAAGAGGAAAGAACTGCCAGGTAGGAGAGCGAGGGCGTGGGGGAGGGGTGAGGGGAGAGCGAGGGGGTCGACATTTGAGTGAAACGAACAAAGAAAAAAACAAGAAACCCGAAAGCAAAAAACGGAGCCTACTGGAGAGACGCGGCGGCGGCTTCGTCTCCAGCGGCGACCGACGGCGGCGGCGAGGGGCCTAGAAGAGCCGCAGGGCCGCACCACCGACGGCGCGGGCCTCGAGCGGCTTCACCGAGTTGTAGTGCTCCCCGAGGTTGCAGGTGTAGTGCAGGTAGACGAGGGTGAGCGGCTTCTTGGTATACTCCTCCCCGATGACGAGGGTGGGTGCTTCGGCCTGGATCACCTCGATGGGGGTCTGTAGGACGTGCGACAGGGCCCTCAGCTCGAGCTGGCTTCCCCACAACGCGCTGCGCTCGATGTCGTCGCAGTAGCTCAAGAAGTCATCGCGGCCGTAGGTGTTGCCGGTTTCGGGGTCGGTGAAGAAGGGCAGGAAGTCGTCGACGTGCTTGCGCATGTACAGGGCGGTGCGGTTCCGCAGGCTCTCTACGGTCACGGAGAACACCAGCTGGTCTTGGATGGCGCGATACATGCAGTGGCTGTCGGCCGGCATATCCTTCATCTCCAGGTTCTTGGATCCCAGTATGGAGGCGAGCTTCTCCTCCTCTTCGCGGCGGAAGCTGGCCAGATGCTCCATCTCCACCTCGGCCACGCTCCCCTGGCGTTCTCTCTGGAGGGCCGCCCTTCTTTCGCGCCTTTTCTGTGCCCTCGACACGCTAGGAGGCTGGTTCTCAAGATCCATCTTGGCAAGATCTTCTGTGACCGAATCGAGATTGCCGTTATCAGGGCAACTCTCTCGGAACTTCTCCATTTCCTGCTGGTGCCTCTGCTCCATCTCGGCCTCGAGGCGGGCCACGTCTAGGAGCAACTGCTTTCTTCTCTTCTTGTCACTCCTGGGAACCGAGTTCTTCATGCCCTGGATGCGGGCCTGAAGCTCTTTCTTCTCACGATGGTGGCGTCGCAGCATCCGCTCTTGATCTCTCTTAGAATCTTCCATGATGTTTAACGGCAGGGGAGACTCGAAGTTTGGTGGTAGCTGAAGTATCGGCTACACTTCAAACTAACAGCTCAAGAGATGGAGCACGTTATGGGTCCTCGCGTCCTCAGCCTCCCCCAACTGCTGCACTCGGCTCCTCGGCTCCTGTCTCCTCGTCCTCACCTCAGCTTCGCCCAACCGCTGCACTCAGCACGCTTCACGCGCTGGTTGCCCCACCCCTCTCTGTCATTGGCTACTGTCTCCCGACGGCCACGCCCCCTAGAACGCTTGGCACTAGGATTGGCTGCTGGGAGACCCTAAACACGCCCCGTTAGACCCCGTAGCAACGGTTTCTTCTGCTTTTAGCACGGCCCAGATCTCGTGCCTAAAATCTCGCCTCTGAATGTTATGTGTAGCAATTAGTCTTGTACAGTTGTTAACGGACTCTCACTCCCTTCTTCATTGCCAAACCTGTACACAGGTCAGACGCTGGTCAGGCTTGAATCACATGACAAATACTATACCACCAGACAAATGTGCTCTGACTATACACTTCCCATCACTCCTAGTGTTCAGATGGCAATGCGGCTTTCTCATTTTTTAGGTCCCTTGAATGGTGAACCTTTACATTTTCTTATGTTCCTGGGGACACAGAGTCCTTTCATGTTAGGTCTCACAGTAATTCACACCGTCCCATCTCAGTGTAGGAAGGCAAAGGACACAATTCTTCTTCTTTTTTTTAATGTTTATTTATTTTGAGAGAGAAAGAGAGTGATGAAGGGGCAGAGAGGGAGAGACAAGCACAAGTAGGCTCTGCATCATCAGCACGGAGCCCCCTGTGGGGCTCACAACTTACCAACCTTGAGATCATGACCTGGGTGGAAATCAAGAGTCCCACCTTTAACTGACTGAACCACCCAGGTTCAGTGGGTGAAACCTAACAGCTGGCATTCATTGAGCCACTTCTTTCTGATTATTTTGAATCTCTAAAAGTTCTAAAACAAAAAATGAAATATAAAGTAAATACAAACCCTAAGCTATTCCAAATATTCTCTCATCCTGCCCCAATCTGCTCACCTGTGTCTTGAAATCCAAACCAGGAAGACCCTTGAGACCTGCCCCCGACACCTTTTTACAAATGAGGAAAGTGAATATTTGTCCAAGTTGTTGCGTATATTAAATTTCACGCCTTTTAATTTTTTTTTTTTTTTTTGAGAGAGAGGCTGCAAGTGAGCAAAGGGCAGAGAGAGAGGTAGAAAGAGAGAAGCAGGGCTCACCCAAATAAGGGCTCATGCGCACCGGAAGCGGGACTCAAACTCAGGAAATGTAGAATCATGACCTGAGCCGAAGTCATATAATAACCGACTGAGCTACCCAGGCACTCCTAATTTTTTATTTACTTTATTTTATTTTTTAACTTAAATTTTAGTTAGCCAACATACAGTGCGATATTGGTTTCTGTAGTAGAATTCAGTGATTCATCACTTATATACAACACCCAGTGCTCATCACAACACATGCCCCACTTAATGCCCATCACCTATCTAGCCTATCAAATCCCTCCGTCAACCCTCAATGTGTTCTCTATTGTTAACAGTCTTCTGTAGTTTGTTTCCCTCTCTCCTCTTTTATCTGCCTTCCCATATGTTCATCACTTTTGTTTCTTAAATTTCACATATGAGTGAATTAATATGGTATTTTTCTTTCTCTGCCTGACTTACTTTGCTTAGCATAATACCTTCTAGCTCTATCCATGTCTTTGCAAATAGCAAGATTTCATTCTTTTCGATGGCTGAATAATGTTCCATTGTATATGTGTACCACAACTTCTTTATCCATTCATTAGTCGATGGACATTTGGGCTCTCTCCATACTTTGGCTATTGTTGATAATGCTGCTATAAACATTGGGGTGCATGTACACCTTTGAATCCATATTTTTGTATCCTCTGTGTAAATACCTACTAGTACAATTGGTGGATCATGGGGTAGTTCTATTTTTAGTTTCCTTTTTTTTAACGTTTTTATTTATTATTGAGAGACAGAGCATGAGCATGAGCATGGGAGGGGCAGAGAGAAGGGGAGACACAGAATCTGAAGGAGGCTCCAGGCTCTGAGCTGTCAGCACAGAGCCCAACGTGGGGCTCGAACTCACAAACCAAGACATCATGACCTGAGCCGAAGTCAGGTGCTTAACTGACTGAGCCACCCAGGCGCCCCTATTTTTAGTTTCTTGAGGAACCTCCATACTGTTCTCCAGAGCGGCTATACCAATGTGAATTCCCACCAACAGCATAAGAGTGTTCCCCTTTCTTCACATCCTCACCAACACTTGTTGTTTCTTGTATTGTTAATTTTAGACATTCTGACAGGTGTGAGGTGGTATCTCATCATGGCTTTGATTTATATTTCCTTGATGATGAGTGATGTTGAGCATCTTCTCATGTGTCCGTTAGCCATCTGGAAAAGTGTCTATACATGTCTTCTGCCCATTTCTTAACTGGGTTATTTGTTTCATGGTGTTGAGTTTGATAAATTCTTTATAGATTTTGAATACTAATCCTTTATCAGATATGTCATTTACAAACATCTTCTCCCATTCCACAGGCTGCCTTTTAGTTTTGTTGATTGTTTCCTTCACCATGCAGAAGATTTTTATCTTGACAAAATCTCAATAGTTCATGTTTACTTTTATTTCCCTTGCCTTCAGTGATGTGTCCAATAAGAAATTGTTCTAGCTGAGATGAAAGTGGTTGCAAAATCCTCTAGGATTTTGATGGTGTCCTGTCTCACATTTAGGTTTTCGAGCCATTTTGAATTTATTTTTGTGCATGGCATAAGAAAGTGGTCGAGTTTCATTCTTTTGTATGTCGCCATCCAGTGTTCCCAACACCATTTGTTGAAGACACTGTCTTTTTTCCATTAGATATGCTTTCTTACTTTGTCAAAGATTAGTTGATCATATACTTGAGGGTCCATTTCTGGGTTTTCTATTCTGTTCTACTTGTCTATGTGTCTGTTGTTGTGCCAGAACCATACTGTCTTGATGACTACAGCTTTGTAATATAGCTTGAAATCTGGAATCGTGATGCCTCCAGTTTTGTTTTTTCATTTTCAGGATTGCTGTGGCTATTCAGGGTGTTTTATGGTTCCATATAAAATTTATGATTGTTTGTTCTACCTCTGCAAAAAATGCTGGTGGCACTTTGGTAAGGATTGCATTAAATGTATAGATTGCTTTGAGTAGTATAGACATTTTAACAATGTTTGTTCTTCCAATCCATGAGCATGGAATGCTTTTCCATTTCTTTGTGTCCTCTTCAATTTCTTTCATAAGTGTTCCATGGTTTTCAGAGCACACCTCTTTTACCTCTTTGGTTAGTTATTCCTAGGTATCTTATTTTTTTATTGCAATTGCAAATGGGATCAATTCCTTAATTTCACAGAGCTAGAACAAACAATCGTAAAATTTGTATGGAACCACAAAAGACCCCAAATAGCCACAGCAATCCTGTAAAAGAAAAGCAAGGTTGAGTGCATCACAATTCTATACTTCAAGCTGTATTACAAAGCTGTAGTCATCAAGACAGTATGGTTCTGGCACAAAAACAGACACATAGACGAGTAGAACAGAATAGAAAACCCAGAAATGGACCCACAACTATATGATCAACTAGTCTTTGACAAAGTAGGAAAGAATATCTAATGGAAAAAAGACAATGTTTCAACAAACGGTGTTGGGAACACTGGCTGGCGACATTCAAAAGAATGAAACTAGACCACTTTTATACCATACACAAAAATAAATACAAAATGGCTCGAAGACCTAAATGTGAGACAGGAAACCATCAGAATCCTAGACAAAAACACAGGCAGCAACCTCATTGACTTCAGCTGGAGCAACTTCTTACTGGACACGTCGCCAAAGGCAAGGGAAACAAAAGCAAACATGGACTACTGGGACTTCATTAAGATAAGAAGCTGCTGCACGGCAAAGGAAACAATCAACAAAACAAAAAGGCAACTGATGGAATGGGAAAAGATACTTGCAAATGACACATCTGATAAAGGGTTAGTATCTAAAATCTATAAAGAACTTATTAAACTCTCCACCCCTAAACCAAACAACCCAGTTAAGAAATGGGCAGAAGAGGGGAGCCTGGGTAGCTCAGTCAGTTAAACATCTGACTTTGGCTCAGGCCATGACCTCGCCATTTGTGAGTTCAAGCCCCATGTTGGGTTTTTTGCTGACAGCTTGGAACCTGGAGCCTGCTTTGAATTCTGTGTCTCCCTCTCTGCTCCTCCCTCGCTTGTGCACTCTCTCTCTCTCAAAAATTAATAAACATTAAAAAATTAAAAAAAAGAGAAGTGGGCAGAAGATATGAAGACACTTTTCCAAAGACATCCAGATGGCTAATGGACACATGAAAAGATGCTCAACATCACTCATCATCAGGGAAATTCAAATCAAAACTACAATGATATACCACCTCACACCTGTCAGAATGTCTAAAATTAACAACACAAGAAACAACAGGTGTTGGCAAGGATGCAGAGAAAGGGGAGCTCTTTGCACTGTTGGTCGAAATGCAAACTGGTGCAACTACTCTGGAAAACAGTATGTAGGTTCCTCAAAAAGTTATCAATAGAACTACGCTAAGATCCAAAAATTGTACTCTTAGGTATTTACCCAAAGGATACAAAAATGCAGATTCTAAGGGGTACATGTACCCCCATGTTTACAGCAGCTTTATTAACAAGAGCCAAACTATGTAAAGAACCCAAATGTCCATCAACTGATGAATGGATAAAGAAGATGTGGTGTGTGTGTGTGTGTGTGTGTGTGTGTGTGTTTGCATGTATATACATATAGATGTATATGTGTATATGTATGTATATATGTACATTCACATATGTGTATATACACATATATGTACACACATATGTGTGTATGTGTGTGTATATATATACATACATACATATTTCGGAATATTACTCTACTATCAAAAGGAATGAAATCTTGCCATTTGCAATGACGTGGATGGAGCTAGAGTGTATTATGCTATGCAAAAAGAGTCAAGCAGTGAAAGAGAAATAATATATTATTTCATTCATATATGGAATTTAAGAAACAAAACTGAAGAACATGTGGGAAGGTGGAAAAAGAGAGACAGTGAAACAAACCATGAGACCCTTTAGGATAGAGAACAAACTGAGAGTTGATGGAGGTAGGTGGGTGGGGGATGGGCTAAATGGGTGATAGGCATTCATCATGTTGAGTGCTGGGTGTTACATATAAGTGTTGCATCACTAAATTCTACTGAAAACAATATTACACTATATGTTAACTAACTAGAATTTACATAAAAATTTGAAAGAAACTGCAATACCCATTCATGTGCAGGTTTTTATATGCAGACCTAAGTTTTCAACTCATTTGAGTAATTACCAAGAGGCAGGATTGCTGTATTGTATGGTAAGAGTATATTTAGTTTCTAAGAAACTGCCAGACTGTCTTCCAAAGTGGCTGTACCATTTTTCATTCCCACCAGCAGAGAATGAGAATTTTTGTTGCTTCATATCCATGCTCGTGTTTGGGTATTGTCAGTTTTTTGGATTTTGGCATTTTTAATAGGTGTATACCACTGTCTAATTGTTTCTGTTTACGTTTCCTTATTGACATATGATGTTGAGCACCTTTCGTTTGTTTCCTTGCTATCTTTATATTTTACAGAGATGTCTGTACAGGTCTTTTGCCCTTGCTTATTTTGTTATTGTTGAATTTTAAGATTCTTTTAGTACTATAGGTAACAGTCCTTGATTAGGTATGTATTTTGCAAATCTTTCCTGCCAAACTTGGCTTAACTTCTCATGATTCCTTTTTTTTCAGTGTGTTTTCTCTCTGTTGTTCAGGTGGGTTATTTTTTATTTGTCTGTGTTAAAGGTCATTAGATTTTTTCTCTGTTCCTTCCACTCTGCTGTTGATCTGTCCTTTGAATTTTTTATTTTGGTTATTGTATTTTAGTCCTTAAATTTCCATTAGGGACTTCTTTATATCTTCTATTTCCATGCTGACACTTTCTATTTCTTTTTTTCTCTAATTTTCTCTTTCTCTTTCTTTGCTGGACTCTATATTTTCTTTTGTTTCAAGCACGCTTGTTGCTTGTTGAAACATCTTTAGGATGATCCTTTTACAAATCTTTGTCAGACAAATCTCTGAAAATAGCTCTGTCATTTCAGTTTGGGCATTTATGTATTGACTTGAAAAATTTTTTTTAATGTCTATTTATTTGAGAGAGAGAGAGAGAGAGAGAGAGAGAGAGAGAATGAATGGGAGAGGGGCATAGAGAGAGGGAGACCCAAAATCCGAAGCAGGCTCCAGGCTCTGAGCTGTCAGCACAGAGCCTGACGCGGGGCTCGAAACTCATGAACTGTGAGATCATGACCTGAGCCAAAGTTAGACGCTCAACCAACTGAGCCACCCAGGTGCCCTTGTCTATTGACTTTTTTTCATTTTGTTTGAGATCTTTCTGGTTTCTGAGTAATATTTGACTGACACCTGTACATTTTGGGTGTCTTGTCCTGAGACTCTGAATCTCATTTAAACCATCTCCTCTGACACTGCCACCATCAGGGAAGAAGGGTGTCATATCATTACCACCAGATGGAAGTAGAAGTCCAGGTTCTCCAGTTGGCCTCCACTGATCAAAGGGGGACTCTTCATTACAGTTGGGCAGGGCTGAGAGTTTCTGCTCCACACTAGGCCTCCACTGATAACTTTTTGACTGGGAGGGGTTGGAGTGCTGAATTACTACTTCCTTTGTTACTACCTCTTCTGACCCTCTTTATCATTGAGCAGTGGTGAAAATCCTAACTCTTTGCTAGGTCTTCTCTGACATCACCTCAGGGCCAGTGAGGAGGTACCTCATTACTGCCAAGTTGGGGTGGATTCTAGGCTCCCTACCTTGTTTCTACTGACATAATATATGCGTGGGTCTTGTTACCTGCCAGTAAGGATGAAAGTCTCTGCTCTGTACTTGGCCTTCTCTGACATCATGCTCATAGGAATGGTGTTGGGGTTATTGGGGCATGTCATCACAGCCTCATGAGTGTGGAAGGCTAAGCTCCCCACAGGATCTTTGCTAGTGGATGTGGGGATAGGGCCAAATTTGTTGTCTGGTTTTGTTTGGAGTAGAGTGGTTACTGTCTAAACACTTTTGTATTGCTAGATTGATCTAGTCCCAGTCTTTTGGCTAGAGAGAACAGACTTTCATTGGAGCTCTTTTTGTCCATGCTCATCTGGCTTGTCTGCTTCTTCACCTCCAACTCTGGGATATATGAAGCAAAAATAAAATTCATGTCCTTCCTCTCGTCCTGAGAACCTAAGTGATCTGTCTTCTTCTCTCCACTTTTCAGAGACTTCTTATGTTTGTTTTGTACATAATGTCCAGGATTTTTAGTTGTAACAAGAGGAATAGGGCAAAATACATCTATTCCATCTTCCTCTTTTTATTTTAGATGAACAGAAATACTTTACACTCTGCTTTACTGTCATTTTCATGTTTCAAAGAAATTAAATACTGTGACTTAAAATGCATCAAAGCAATGGTAATTTTAGAAAACCATTATGCTGATCCTGAAAGAGACATATTTTGGACTTTGATAGCATGATAGCAATGGTCATGCAGAGTCTGCTTGTTTGCTGCAATCAAGAGTGCTTTTTCAGATTTTGCAGAACGGATAACAGGTCCCTTTGAATGTCAAACCCCATTGCATGGGTTTGTTTTTGTGGCCTGAAGTGAAGAAAAACCAGCTTTGCAAATGTTGAGCTTTACTATCTGCAGTTTGTGTTAAGGAAACCATAGTTATTATAATATGGAATGTGCCTTTCCCAGCTCTGCACTCTCTACCTCCACCCCGGAACACCCTATGCCGCCTTCCACCAACACACTCTCCCATATGGACATTATGCTATGGCTTCCAGGGCATATGCCACACATCTTTAGCAATGGATGGACTGCCTGCTTTTCAGGCAGCTGTCTATTAATATCATTTCTGTTTTTAATGTTCATTTATTTATCTTTGAGAGAGAGAGGACAAGCACTGGAAGGTCAGAGAAAGAGAGAGACACACAGAATCTGAAACAGGCTTCAGGCTCTGAGCTGTCAGCACAAAGCCCGACACGGGGCTCAAACCCACAAACCATGAGATCATGACCTGAGCCGAAAGTCAGATGCTTAACCAACCGTGCCACCCAGGACCCCTATGAATATCATTTCTTACAGTTGAGCTTTTGGTAAGGATTCGATGGCAGGGAGTTCAAGGTTACCTTTTCCAATAATAAGCTCTGGGAATGGTGAAGGTGGTCTTGTTGATGAACAGCATATGCTTTGCCAATCAGTGAGGTGGGAGGGGCAAGAGGATTAATGTCTATCTTTCAGGGAGTTGTGATGATCATATGTGTGTCAAGGACCCAGTTCAGTGCCTGGCACCAAGGAAGATAGTAATAAACAGCAGTTTCTTCCCTCTACCATACCTTAGTCCCTACCCCCCAGCTCCTGGTCCCCACTCCACTCTCCTACATCCTCCCCTTTCCACTTCACCACCCCCATATCTCCTCCCCCTCTAGAGGCCCACACATGGCAGTTTCCATGGTAATCAGCTTCCTTATTAGTTTGGAGTTTAATGGTCCCTAAGTGTCTGTTTGGATTAGGTTCCCAGCTCATATCAGAGGGAGCTTTCCAGTGAGCTCAAGAGAAATTGTCAAACACAAGTCACTATATTTAAGTTGTCCTTATTAGATACAATAACACACAACAATATTTCAGTGTAAAGAGAGAGGATGTGAAGAAATTATTTTCATCTTGTCCAGTGCCTATTGCTCCTGGACGTTTGGGGAATTACTGTTTCCCCAACATTTGCTGATGAAGGATTGCCTCGCTGGGCTATAGGTGTTGGAATGTGTAAGGAGTAATGCAAGATTTGACAACAGGGAAGCTGTCACTGAAGGTTTTTTAACCCATTACTTGGGATTTGCTCTTTCCTCATCCACTCACCTGGCCCTTAAGGATCTAAGGTCATGTGAGTTTCCTGCTCAGTTCATGCTTGGTTTCTGTACTGACCCTATTGTTCCTGACCCTGTTCTTATCTCTCACCTGCTTTGCTACTCTATTCATTCATTCAGTTGCCATTTATCAGTCCTACTATATGGCAGGCATAATTCTAGCCACTGTGGATATAGCAGTGAACAAAATGGACAAATGTCCCTAACCTCAACAAGCTTATAGTCAAGTACGGAAGGAGACAAGAAACAAGTAACTACATAATGACATGCAAAATTGAAGCTGAACTTTGGGACGGGATTCATAAGCTCTTGACTAGGGTCCTAGTCCTGTTTCTCCCTTTGTTCTTTCTCATCGATGGTGTCTATACTCAGAGTAGATTCTCTTGTCTCCCTTCCATATCTGCTAAGGGATTGAGTGAAATACACATGGGAGAGTTTGAGATTCATTACTATCACCAGTGGCATAAGGTTAGAGGTAGGGGTGAGTTGTCTGGAACACATGGCCATGTAGGGCCCCCAAATCCTGGGGCTCTTAGGAAATAGGAGAGGTAGCCGTTGGCTACCAGGGCAGAGGAGAGCGACTATCTCCAGTCTTCTGAGGCATTAAGGACTGGCTCTGGCACCTTCCAGCTGCATGAGTCTTGGCTTTTCCTATCCCCCATCAATAACCTTCCATTCTGGTTTCTTGGGCAGGCCTCTATCCCCTGATCCTTCTTAGTTTGCTAGATGAGAGAAAGGGAAAATTGGTACTTGAGTCAGAACTCCTGAAAGCCTTGCTCAGCAAGCAGAAGAGATAGATGGGATGGGGATGAGTGGGAGGCATGCAGGAAAAATCCCCTAGCATAGTGGCAACACTTTGAGAGAATTTAACTAAACCATTAAGTGCAAGGGATGGGAGCTAACCTGATTTCTGGGGAAGCTGAGAAATCAAAGGTGACACAGAGACCTCCTGGGTCACTGAGTGGAATCCGTCCTTTGGATGTGGTAGATGGGGCTTGGCCCTGGCTGCCACAGTATGGCAACTGCTGACCACATAATCCTGGGTTATAGGGTTGCCAAAATTAGCAAATAAAGTTATAAGACTCAATTAAATTTGAATTTCAGATAAACAACAAATAATCTTTCAGTAGAAGTATGTCCCATGCACTATTTGGGATGTACTTCTACTAAAACATTATCCTTTGCTTACATGACATTCAAATGTTAACTGGCATCCTGTACTTTATCTGGCAACCCTGCCTGGGAGAAGTGAAAACTGCTATGTAAGGGAAGGACTGACTTTATTTTTTTGTCTGTTTCCAGAGGCCCAGAGTAGGACCAGTGGGGAATTGGACTTGGTTCAGAGAGCAGGAAGAAGGATTTCATTGGCAGGGGACTCAGCAAAGGCCCTGAGGAGCCCTCCTTGGGTGGCTCGCAATTAGAAGATGAAAGAGCGTTTCCTGCTCTGACAGTCTCTGAGCCTCAGAATCTCCAGGGATTTTTGAGAGGATGGGGTGGGGAGATGATGGAGGGGGATAGAACTGAAGACTGGAAGCTCTCAAATAGTCTTGACTGTTTCTCTCTTTGGTGTTAGCGATGGGGTTTTGGAGTGGTGGGGGTTCAGAGCCGACAGCCAAGAAAGAATTCTTGAGACATCTTTGGTGCAAAAAGTGATTTTATTAAAGCATGGGGACAGGACCCGTGAGCAGGAAGAGCTGCACTGGGGTTGTGAAGAGTAACTAGTTATATACTATGGAGTTGGGGGAGATAAAGGCAAAAAACGAGGCCTCCAGAAGGACTTTCATATGCTAAAGACCACTCACAAGATACTGGAGGCCTAGCTATTGTCAAGCCAAGGTTGTTTTTCCTCTAGTAAGACATTAACATTAGGACAGTAGGGGGTTCCTGTATTTGCCTCAAGTATTTGTCAATGGGATGCAGGTTTTTATAAGGAAATTTAATTTTACCTGCCATTTCCTTCTTGCCTTTGTTCCCCACATCACTATGGAGGGGAGGGTGATGTTGAGGCTCCAGGAAACTTGAGTCTTATAGGTTTCTGGAGATTAGGCTACTGATAAGATTGCCCTTTTCTTATAATTTACTAAGACATTTGCAAACTGGTGGAGACTCCAGTCCTGTGGTCTCTATCAGTTAACCATTTGTTTTCTTTCCTTTCCTTTGTTCCTGGGCAGCCAGGAGTAACTGAGGAATATCACACATAGACCACCTGGGGGGGGGGTGGTGAGGTATGCTAGTTTGTGCTTTGTCCTCAGTTTGTCTTATGCTCCCTTGTCATTAGGATGGTAGGATGCATGCAGGTGTATCAGCTGGGCACGTGGCCTTCTCTGTGCCTATGCAGAGTGAAAGTTTCTAGAATATTCCAAATGCTCATGCTGTCCTTGATTCTGCTCTTCAGTTTCTGACGCCCTTTCTCTGAGGTAATACTGCTTATAGGGAAGTTCATCGTAGGGCGGGCCAGTTGAACTCTGGGCCATCTTTCCTACTCCCCTCCCGACTCCTCTCAATCATAGTGACAGCGGCAACCTACACGTGAACACTATTTCACAGTTTACAAAGTGATTGGCCATCTGTCACTTGTCTGGATTTTCACAAGCCCAAGAGGCAGTACTCATCTCTTATTTATGTTTGAGGAAACCAAGCCCCAGAGACTTGCCCGGTGCCTTCCACACAGGTGGAGCCTCCCTCTACTTGGGCATTTTTATAACTCATGTCGGTGTCTGCCTACTATGTGGCTTGTGTTAGGAGCTGGGCATATGAGAATAGTAGGACCCAGTACCACCCAGTTTCTGCACCCAAGAACTCCCAGACTAGGTTGCAGGGGGGGGACGGGGTTGGTGGTGGTGAGGAGTCAGTGTTGGTGGACAGATGCATGAAGAGGCACAGGAATAATGAAACAAGTCCTCAGGGTCAGTCTTGATGTGAATGATGACTCCCTCAGGGGTGGCTTAGTAGAGGGGGTAACATACAAGCTCCCACCCCATCCCTGCCCCTCCCTACATTCTTCCTCTCTAGCAGGCAGCTCTTCCTCTTTTCAGGGAGGCCACAATCTCCACTTGCTGCTGTATTGCTGGCCCTTGGGACTGTCCCTGGGCCCCATGCTCTTGGCCCACAGCCCATCCTTGCCAGGCTGAGGCAACTTGTCCTTGGCAAGGAAGTGCAGATCCTTTCCCTGCTAGCTTTCCAGAGACCTTGCAGCACCTCCCTCTCTGCCACTCGCTCTTTTTTCAAATTCTGTCTTCTGTGGAATTCCAATTCAAAGCAGATTAAAAGAGAGCAGGTGCTCTCTTTCAAGAGGGATCTGGCAAGTCCAGAATCCTCTGCTCGGTTTCCACTGTAATTGTCCTGGTAGCATGTCTCTGAAAGCCCTGGGTCAGCAGGACACATTTTAGAGACCAGCAACTAGCTTTGCTAACCATCATGGGGCTTGCTCATCTCATAGACCCCTCTCCCAAATGGTGGCCCAAACTAAGCTTATTATTTGCTCCATCCACCCTGTGAGAAGTGCTCCTTCTCCCACATTCCCCAACCCCACTATCCACTCAGGGATGGAGACAGAACTTTGGCCATCACTTGTGTGGCTCCTTTTCCCCCTCAGCTCCACACCAGACCCTCAATAGAGGATAGTCTCAGAAAGTTTCCCTAACAGGAGCTTAAATAAAGACTGGGCTACCTCTACCCCAAACCATGAAGTCAGTCTAATGAAGAGAGAGATTTGAGCCAGCAGGCCTTTCTGTGCTAGGGGAAGTTCCCATGAGCCAATCAACTCACAGTCCATGGAGGTGGAGCTGGTCCTGCAAGTCTGCATTAGAGAGTTGAAAATATGGGACATATGGGACCCTGGGCCTTGACAGTCACCCCATGTCCTGTAGTTGTCCTCATGTAGCATTTGGCACAAGTCGCCATTCCTGCTCACAAGCTGATCTTGCCCTTCTCCAGTGTCCACATGATTAACACCAAACTCCTCGTCTCTGTGCCCAGGTATTTTTGGAGACTGGCTCTGATGCCCTTTGCAGCATCAATTCCCACCAGCCCCTTCAACAGAATCACTATTCCAGCCTCACAGGTGAGCTGCACCTAATGCCCTCCACATGCTTCTTGCAAAACTAGATGGGACAGGGTTGAATGCAAGGAAGTTACCCAGGCCAAGGCAAGGCCCATGGTAGCTGCTCCCCAATGGGACTCCCCTGTAGAGATATCTGAGAGATATCTGAGCATTATAGAGGAGAGTGCCCACATGGGGTCTCTGCTTCAGAAGAGATATCCAGAATCCAGCCAGTTCTCACCATCCTGATTACCACCAATCGCATGGATTATTGCCCTAGCCCCTCACAAGTCTCCTCCTTCTTCATGGGCCTTTTAAGACCATAAGGCAATTCTGTCTCTGAATCTGTCACTCAAAGTCTCACAACGGTTTCCCCATTTCAGTCAGAGTAAACGGCCAAGGCTATACACCTTCAGGCACTACCATACTCTCTGGCCTCTC
Source organism: Paguma larvata (assembly GCA_030068075.1). Classification (NCBI taxonomy): domain Eukaryota; kingdom Metazoa; phylum Chordata; class Mammalia; order Carnivora; family Viverridae; genus Paguma; species Paguma larvata. The sequence continues at coordinate 53,372,072 of CM057830.1, read as the reverse complement.
CTTCCTCCTCTTTTTCCTTAGTCAGCTCAAGTCTTCTTCTCCTCCAAACCTGTCAGACACACTCCACCTTAGGATCTGTGCACTGGTTGTGCCCTCTGCCTGGAACATTCTCAGTCCAGATAGCCACGTGGCTCGCTTCCTCATCTCTTTCAAGCCTTTGCCCAAATGCCACCTTTTCGGTGTGGCCTTCCCTTTTAAAGTTGTAAAGCCTGCTCTTCCTGCCTAATCCCCACCCCCAGCACTCCAGATCCTTCTTACTCGTTTCAAACTATTTTCCTTTTCTCGTAACAATTACCACCTTAGAACACATTATATAGTTAGGTAATTAATTAATTTCTATTATCTGTCTTTGCCTACCAGAATGTAAACTTTACAAGAGCAGAAATTTTTAAAATGTTTTGCTCACTGATATAACCCAGCTGCCTAGAACAGTCTCTGGAATATGCTGTACCCTCAATAATTATATGTTGCGTTAAGAAACCCTTAATCTTTCACAATTTCATCTAGTTGGCCCATAGAACACACCTGGCTGGACTTAGATGTTTTCAAACTCACATGTCCCCAGAGCACAGAGACACATGCTCGGAGATGCTGGATATATATGTGGATATATAGCCGTAAGTTGACAACTAGATACTTTTTTTGCCTTTTTACATATATTCACACAAGCAAAGGCCACATGTGTGCATGTACATGCATGGACAAATCACATTTTTAAAATTAATTTTTTATTATAACTTTGAGGCAACTTTTTTGGCAAAATTCTATTACAAAATATTTCAAACCTACAGAATAGTTGAAAGAATTGTACAGTGAACACCCACCACGTGGATTGTACAGATAATACTTCACTAATTTGATTTATTATACATTTATCTATGAATATATTTCTCTATCCACCCATCAATACATCCCATAAGCATTTCAGTTTTCTTTCCCCCTAAATATTTCAGCATTAGGGAAAATTCAATATTCGTTTGCTTTTTAGATAAACTTTACATACAGAGAAATGCACAAATCTTAAGTGTACATTTACTGAGTTTTGACAAGTGAGTTTTTGACCCATGTAACTCAAGTTTTTTATAATTTTTTATTAAAAAATTTTAATGTTTATTTATTTTTGAAAGAGGAAGAGAGACAAAGCATGAGTGGGGAAGCGGCAGAGAGAGAGGGAGACACAAAATCTGAAGAAGGCTCCAGGCTCTGCATTGTCAGCACAGAACTCGATGCAGGGCTTGAACTCATGAACCATGAAATCATGACCTGAGGTGAAGTTGGACACTTAACCAACTGAGCCACCCAGGCACCCCGATTTGATCTTTGTAACTCAAAGCTCCATCAAGATAGAGAGCACTGTTGTCACTCCCAATATTTCCATCATGCCCCTTCCTAGTCAATTCACTAGCCAAGGCAACTACTACTTTGATTTTTTCACGATGAGCTAGTTTTTGCCTGTTCTAGAATTTCATGTACACAGAATAATTTGATATGTACTTACATTTATTTATTCATTCAATGAAAAAATCATGCAGCACCTACCATATGCTCAGAGACATATATCAGATGTCTGTTCACAGAGAGTAATGAGTTCTCCCAGACTGACCAAAGACCAAAGCTATTTCTAGGCATGGCCCCTGACCTCCTCTCTCCTCCTCTGAAATCACATTGTCACTGAGAGATTATACACACACAGCTGGGCGTCAAAAACAGAAATGCAGGCCACCAGGGGTGTGGGTGCCCTGGGCTGCTCCCTGCCAGCCTCTCCCCCCAGTGACACTGGCTCTGGAGGCCTCTCATCAGTCCCAAAACCCCCTCCCACTCACTTCCCACACCAGAGCTTCATCCTCATTTCTCTATGCAGGTGTGCAAGGGGATGTCACAATCTCAGCCTAGGTTGTGTCCAACTTGGTAAAAGTGCAGGTAGGTAGATTGCTGGGAGGAGCTGGGTAAGCAGAGGCGGCATGCATCCCTGCTATCATGTGGGGGGTGGAGACTAGCTAGGGGCTGGAGGAGAAAGCATGAAGAGAGGAAATATTGAAGGCTCCTGAGCAATCAAGCCTAGGAAACCAAAGGAACAGCACTCACCTGGAGCCCCTGGAGACTGTGAGCATGATGTTCTTGCCCTCTAAGAATGACCTTAAGACTGCCCTGGAGGTCTTTGCTGTTTTCCAGTGGCCCCTAAGTGGCCTTGTTATTGGTGAGTCTTCAGCCTTTGGTAGGGTGACCAACTGCCCTGGTGTGCCTGGGACTGAGGGGTTTTAGGGTTTAGCAGGATTTTGAATGCTAAAACCCGGGTCTTCCCGGGCATTGCCTGACATGCCTGGTGGTGGTACTCATGGAATCTCTGAGTGTACATGAGTTCATGTGTGTGAGTGTGCACAGGGGTGTATGCCTATGCAGGGGTGCATATGCATGTGTTCAAGCGAGCCTTGATACGGATGTGAATGGTGAGCTCTCCTGGGTCTATGCTGGGGCATGCTGGATGTGTTTTGGGAAGATGTGGAGCAGTTTCATTGAGGCTAGCCTAGGGGAAGGACTTAGCTGCAAAATGACTTAGCTGTTCATGGACTTGAACAGACCACCAGTGGGGAATAGCTGCCTGGTAGCAGATGAAGGGTCTGAAAACCTCTTGTCCAGAGCAATTCATCCATTTATCCAGCCATTACCTCCCTCCCCACTATCTACACCACAAACACTTTGTGAAAGTTACTTAGATGCTGGCCACTGTGTTCTAGGTGCTGAAGCAAAGCATCCCTGTGGGAGGGGGAGGGCCTGGAAAAAAATTCTCATTTGTCAGGTGGTTTAAGTGAGTACTAGCTGGAGGCAAGGGTATGAACCAGATGACCTTGTAAGATATCTGGGAAGGACTGCAGGTAGGCCTTGGGAGTCTGGGGCTTGCCAGTGAATAGGGAGAGTGGGCTAGAGGACAGGTAATGGGAGGCTCAGAGGCCTGCTTGGGCTGGGCACCAGGACCCCTCTGTGCTGAAAAGAGCAGTGTTAACCTAGGAATTATTAGCAATCAGAGCTGGAAGAGACCAGCAGAAAGGAATTCATATGTATTAGGTACTTTGTACCTTGTATTTTCACACATTTCTTCATTTTAGCCTCATGCCAGCCTCATGAGGTAGAAGCTATTATTATGCATAATAATACTATACATATATATACCAATTATTATTGGTATATGCATAATAATACTGTATATATATATATATATATACACACACACACACCAATAGCCACACATGCATAATAAGTGCTAACACTCATATTAGCTAACATTAATTGCACCCTTTTATCATGTCAGGTAATGTTCTTAAACACCTTATGTGGCTAATAATCTCTATCGTACATATGAGGAAGCTGAGGTACATGTAGTGTAAGTGGTCTATCCAAGATCACACAGCTTAGGAAGCAGAGTAACTGGTCTGAGAACTGAGCCCACAAGGGCCTGATTCCAGCCCTTGAATTCCTTTCCCTACCTCTTGCATCAGCTCACTCAATGCTAATTGGGAGGTTGGATCTGGACGTGTTCCTGGAGCACATGTTAGGCCAGGATGCAGTCTGATTAATAATTGCCTCATTTAAAATTTCTGTTTTCTGCCCATTCATGACCTTTGCCCATTTTTTTCTGTTTGAATGAGTTGCTTCTTGAAGGGCAAATAGGAACTAGGTGAAGAAGGAGTGTTCAGGCCAGAAAGTGGGGCACACATGACAAGGCTAGGATGAGGGGGAGCAAAAAGCATTCAAGGAGCTGCCAGTGGTTAAGTGGGATGAGGGGCAAGAGGCACAAAACTGATCCACAATACGTATCAAATGAATGAATGGGAGACAGAAGAAAGAGGACACTGGAGAAGGAGGCAGGTTAGGGATGATTGTGCAGGTCATTGTAAACTAAGGAACAGGGTTTGGACTTTTTCCTGAGGGCCATGTAGAGCCATGATATGCTTTGGCACAGGACAACAGCATCAGATTTTTGTTTTCAAGAGATCACTATAGCTCTGTGTAGCAAATTGGTTATAGGAAGAGGCTGTTGCAGTCAACCAGGTGAGAGATGGTAGTGACTCGGACCAGACCAGTAGTAATTGGGATGGAGACAAGAGGGAAGAAAGGGAGAGATTTGAGAAATTGGAACAGAATTAATCAGGCTTGATGATCAGAAAATATGGGCGAGAGAAACGGAAGAGGCAAGACAGAGGGCTTAGGGCCCAGTTTGAGGTGGAGCGGAGGAGGCGGAGGGAGATGTGCGGCCGAAAGGGAGATGAGTGTAGGGGGCAAAGTGTCCCAGAGAGCTCTTAAGTAGAGTCCAACTGTGGGACATACAGAGAGGTAATATGGAGAGGGCAGGAGGGCTCTAGGCCTGGGCCTCAGGAGATGTGGGGTCCAGCGCTCCCCCTTCCCTTGCTAGCTCACGTGGGGTGAGTGGAGTAAACGGCCTCTCGGAACCTTCCAAGCTCTTCACCCTGTGCATGGAATCAATATTCCTTCGGACCATAGAGGTCTTGAGAGAAGACCCTCACAATAGCTCTATGAGGAAGATAAGGCAGACATTGTAGTGTAATTCTCACTTGGCAGATGAAGTTCAGCAACTTGTCTGAGATCATACTTATGGTAAATGGCAGGGCCGGGATTCATCTCACTGCCAGGACATTCTTCCTGTGGCCACATTCCCTCATAAGATGTCCCCAACCTCTTCTGAGTTGAGCAAAGCCAAAGGGAAACAGGGAGGTCTTTTCTGGACTAGACCCATGCCTCTATTTCTTGAAAAAGTCAAATAGTTTTATAAGGAGTATATCAAAAGCCAAAAACTGCTGACCTTTGTTCCACCCTTACATCTGTCCCCTAGAGACAGCCATTTTTAGCTTTGTCAGTATTTATCTCCATGTGTCTATATTCTACTGTTTAAACGGTCTAAATATTACTATTTTCTGATTTAACAACTTTAGACATTGTCACTGTCTTTCTAATATGGAAGATGAGAATTTGGTTCTATTCACTATTGCTAGATCTGTCCATTTCCTTCATCCTCCTGAGATTGTTGTAGCACAGGTTTTAGTTAAATGCATGACTACGACTAGGAATATCCATAGTTGAGCCATTTAGTGTACTAAGGGTATATTTCCTTTCTTGTACAACTTTCTGTTTCCCCTGGAACTTACAAATGCCTCATTTTAAATTTCTTTACCTGGGTGGCTCAGTCGGTTAAGCATCCGACTTCAGTTCAGATTAAGATCTCATGGCTTGTGGGTTCGAGCCCCATGTAGGGCTCTGTGCTGACAGCTCAGAACCTGAAGCCTGCTTCTCAGAGCCTGGAGTCTGCTTTGGATTTTGTGTCTCATTCTCTCTCTGCCCTTCCCCTACTTGTGCTCTGTGTCTCTCTGTATCTCAAAAATAAATAAATGTAAAATAAAAAATTTAAATTTCATTTACGATCTATTAGCTATTTATTACACCAATTCATCTTCAAACTCTCCACAGACATATTAATCTCTTCATATGAGTGAACACATCAGTAATCTGTAATCCTCTTATGTCTTTGAGGATATTGCTGCTGGAGCCCAGCATCTTCCTGTTACAATCTGGTCTTAAGATAGCTCTCACCTCCAGGGCTCTTGAGGGGCCTTGGGTGCATAACTTAAGAAGGTGCTCACTCTCCGGGCTCTGGAAGTGTTCGGTTGGTACTTGCCTGACTCTGAGAGTGTCTTGTTAAATTTTATGTCCTAAGCATCTTGCTTGCCTCATCCTAGCCCTGGCCCTGGTCAGTTCTTCCTCCGTTGGGTCCTTTGTTTTCCTGGATCCCATGTCTTCCTCTGTCTTGGTTTACTCCCTTATCTTGATGGACCACATCCTCCAGTAGTTTCCTGAGAAAGTGACATGGGAGATAAACCCTCTGAGGCTGTATGTCTGAGATGGTCTTTATTCTTTCATACTTGATTAACAATTCGGCTGCATCTAGAACATCTTAGCTGTGTCTACTCTAAGTGTCTGAGTTTAGAGTCTCTTTGGTTCAATTTTTCAAAGAATAGTCCTCCCATTGTCCAATTGTGTAGGGGCGGGGATGGGACCTGGGGTTCTAACTCCTTCTTTTGATAGACTTTCAATCGAGCCCTGTGGTTCACACTGCTTTTTGTCACATCTGGGGACTCCAAATTCTGAGTCTTTCATAGATTTACCAGAACAAGCACTCTTGCTCTTGTAGCCACTCCCCTTGCAGGTAACTAGGTTTCAACTTTCTTTGTTTGAAGTCACTTACTCCTTCCTCCATCTACTTTCCAGCATGCAAACATTTTGCTGGTATCTTTGTCCACTCTTGTTGGTATCTCTCTAAATCTTTTTCTCATTGCAGATCTATACTTTTTTAAAACATTCTTATGCTAATTTTAATGAGGCCTTGGCAAAGACTCAAGATAAAAACTTGAGGGGCACCTGGGTGGCTCAGTCAGTTAAGCGTCTGACTTTGGCTCAGGTCATGATCTTATGGCTTGTGGGTTCGAGCCCCATGTTGGGCTCTGTGCTGACAGCTCAGAGCCTGGAGCCTGCTTCAAATTCTGTGTCTCCCTTTCTCTCTGCCCTTCCCCCACTCGCACTGTCTCTCTTTATCTTTCTCAAAAACAAACAAACAAAAAAAGATAAAAACTTGTGTTCAATCTGCCATGTTCCATTGGAAGTGTTTTTGGTTTTTTTTTTTTGTCTTTTCTAACCTTTATTTTGACCCACTTTTTCTCACACAATCTCATTCACAGCTGTTTTAAAAACTGAGTCTGGTTAGAATTCTAATTGAGCATGGCTTCCTAGGACTCATCTCCATTAAGTCCATCCTAATTACCCTACAGTGCTCCTGTCTTACTGGAACTTAACACATCCCAGTACCTTATTCTGTCCCAGCTTGCGTTTTCCTTTGTTTCTCATTTGCGAACTTGTGTGCTCCCAACCTGGCTGATACTGGGTCTTCTCTTTCTCTTGTATTCCCTCCACTAATGCCTCACAGAGAAGATCTGGAGAGGAAAATGTGAGTAGGAGGAAAATTGCTCCTGGCTCTGTTGTCCTAGGACTCTCAACCTGGGATATCAGGGTGACCCATCATTGGCTCCCTGCCTTTGAACACAGCCCAGAGCAATGTGGGAGCAGGTCCCAGGGAGTAGAGGGCTTACTGCGTGGAGCACAGCTGAAGAGGAAAACATGTGGTCTTCCAGACCGGAAACACATTCCCAAGGACAGAGAGGAGATGGAGAGCTGGGAACATGGGCACACATACCAAGGGCTAGGGAGAGGAAGCAAGAGCATTGAGTGAGCATTGTGGGAGAGTGTGTGTGGCCTTGAGGTGGAGAGACCCCAAGAGGGAGGGCAAGTGTGAAGGACTGTTCATAATTCATTAACTCTGGGCTGGGCTTCCCTATAGTAACCACCGTAGTGTTTGTCAACCTGTACCTGGTGGTGTTCACATCGTACTGGCCTGTCACTGTGCTCATTCTTACTTGGTTGGCTTATGACTGGAAGACCCCCGAGCGAGGTAAGGGCCCCCCTGGGGGCTGTGTTGCTACCTGTCACAAACTTTTTCCTCTTCTCTTATTATAGTCCTGAGAGACTCTGGCCAATTCCCAGGCAGTCCTCAAGCCTGTCTCTACCCGGGTTAGAGAAGCTAAGGGAAGGGGTCTTTTAAAAGTGCTGGAAAGGCCCAGATCAGAACTGGAGTGGGTTAGGGGAAAGGCAGTTAATAAAGCAGAAATGTAGGTCTGTCCTAAATTGACCTGAATGTGACATAGCCCATCCTGATTGTCACTTACAAGGCCAGGAAACAGTAAGAGGTGAGGGGCCCCCCTGTAGCTTGCTGAAAAGTGCTCTGGAGAAGACAGTGGGGGTGGGGAAAACTTGGTTACATTGGTTCTGTTTTCAGGTGGCCGCCGGGTTACCTGTGTGAGGAATTGGTGCCTGTGGAAACACTACCGTGATTACTTCCCCCTCAGGGTAAGTAGCCCCAGATCCCCACTTGGGTCCCAGGCCCAGCCCCAACTCTAATGCCAGTGGTTGGGCCAGGGTGGAGGTTGGGGGCATCATTCCCATCGAGGCCCACGTGAATGATGCCCCCTGGAGCTGTGTGTTATTCAACCTGTGTGGCTAGACACAGCAGTCCTTTCCCCTTACAGGTCTCTAGCCAGAAGAGGAGTACTCTTCCTTGGTTATGCCCCTCCTGACTCCACTTTCTTCCACAGATATTGAAGACTCATGATATCTCTCCCAGCTGCAACTACATCCTTGTCTGCCACCCTCATGGGCTCTTGTCCCACTCATGGTTTGGTCACTTTGCCATAAACGACTTATGCTTCTGCAAGATCTTTCCTGGTATCACCCCTTATATTCTCACACTGGGAGCCTTTTTCTGGGTGCCATTGCTCAGAGACTATGTCATGTGTTCAGGTGGGTTGGCTCCTAGTACATAAAGCCAAAGAAAACATGACTTCTTAAGGGAGAAGTGTTGGGGGAATGGGTGAGAGCAAGGCCGACTCAGTGATCCTCTCTGGTCTTAAAAAGCTACCTTAGGCTCACCTGCCTGATGTGAGGCTCTCCCCTCTTTGAAGAAGTAGGGAGGAATGTTAGGAGGTGTGGGAAGTGGCCAATCAGCTTTTGGTGTTTTCTGCCTACCAGGGGCCTGCTCTGTGAGCCAATCCTCCATGGACTTTCTGCTTACCCATAAAGGCACAGGCAACATGCTGATTGTGGTGGTTGGTGGCCTGGCTGAGTGCAGATACAGCCTGCCTGGCTCTACCACCCTGGTCTTGAAGAACCGAACTGGCTTTGTACGCGTGGCCCTTCGGCATGGGTAAGGACACCTCTGGTCCAGAATGGGGAGAAGGGCTCTAAAAGCCTAGCAGGGAAGTAGTGAGGGGTTGTGAAGAAATTATATCTAAAAAGGGAGGTAGAATTTGCTTCTATGTTGGAGTAGAGCCTGGGCCAGGTCCTGGAGGCATTTCTGCTTATAAAGGTTAGAGGGCTAGCCCTGAGCTGTTCTCCCTCACACTAGCCTTTCATCTGGACCAGTATCTCTACAAAAGTACCTCTACAAAAGGCTGCAGCCTCATGTCAGAGAACCAAAATTGCTGTCTGGATTAAAGGGAAGAAAGTGAAATGAGATAGCCCTTGGGTCTTATCTTCCAGTGTTTCAGACCTGTGGGATCACAGGAGGGTCTGGGACTTGCTTCCTGTAGCTTGTTGCTATTTTGCCCCTACAGGCAGCCTGGGGTAGACAGTGTGGCCCTCACACTTAGTCTGGATGTAGGCTCAGCTAAGTTAGGTGCTGAGAAGCCTATAGGGAGACCCAGGGACTACTGGTAGCACATCTGGCTTTCAGCAGGGTGCCTACCTTTTGGGCCATTAAGTATATGCCTTTCCTCTGCAGAGTGCCTCTAATCCCTGCCTACGCTTTTGGGGAGACAGACCTCTACAATCAGCACATTTTCACACCCGGGGGCTTGGTGAATCGATTCCAGATGTGGTTCCAGAGTATCGTACACATCTACCCTTGTGCTTTCTATGGACGTGGCTTCACTGAGAACTCCTGGGGCTTGCTGCCCCATGCTCATCCTGTAACCACCATTGGTGAGTGAGCCTTTTCACTGGCAGCCATGTGTAGGATATAGGATCCAGTTCTGAGGCTGAGTCTTGGGTCTGGCTGTGTCCGGAGGCAGAGAGGCTGGCCAGGATGAGGGGCATGGTTGCACTAAGGGTGGGGAGAACCTGGGCATGAGGGCCAAGACCCATTCTAAGGAGCGAGCTGTTCTGATGCTTTCCCCTTTTCCTTCTCTGTCTCCTCTGGCAGTTGGGAAGCCTCTACCACTGCCGAAGATTGAGAACCCGAGCCAGGAGACTGTGGCTAAATACCACGCACTCTATATCGATGCCCTACGCAAACTGTTTGACCAGCATAAGACCAAGTTTGGCATCTCAGAGACCCAGGAACTGGTGATAGTTTGACAGACATCCCCAGCAGCTTCTCAGCCTGGAACCTGTGAAATGGGACAAAAGTCACCTATGGGTCTCATTTCCCAATTAGGCCAGACCTCAATATGTGGTGAGGCTGTCCATTTGGCTCTTCTCTAGACCCCTCTTCTTCCTTCATTGCTTTCCTCCTTCCAGCTCTTCTCTGACTTTTCCTCGGGATTACAAGGGAAATAGTCCCAAAACTCAGGGAAAGCCCTAAGAGAGAGGTACCCCAAGGTTTCCCTCACCCATGCTCACTCAGCATCACTACTGAGGAAGATAAGGGACAGAATAAAAAGCTTATCTTCTGAAACTTCTTGTGCCCCAACTCGTCTGTTTTAAGGGCCTAGGATCCCTGATCATGGCTTTGCTTCTCTAGCTCTCACGCAGTCCCATCTCCTGGCATCGAGACTCCTGTAGGACTGGGTGCCTTGAGATCCCGTGGGCTTGGAGTTCAGACTTCACCACCCTCAAGCCATATGACATGGAACAATCTGTCATCTCTGGGCCTGAGTTTCCTCATCTGTAGGACTAAGAATCCCTCCCTTGCTTACCTCAGAGGCTATTGGGAAGATTAAATGATAACTGAATGCAATTGAACTTTGTAAATTGGACAGTTACACAAAATTATTCTCCTCCAGTTATTTGGCCCATTTCCTATCCTTGAACAAACTATGCCCTAAATTCCATGGTGTCTCAATGTTTAAAAGAACATTTACAGTGTAAGATCTTGTCAATAGCCCTTTGGAAGTTTAAGTAACCTTTCTAGTTGGGCAACCTACTCAAATTCCTTAAGCAGTGGTTTCCTCATCTGCAAATTGGGATGATACATCATGGGGGCTGGAGGCTGGATCTACCCAAGCTGTCACGGGCTCAAGTCTGAAATATCCATTACAGATGCCACAGTATCAAGCTGTGTCTTTGCCTTGGGACAATGTTCCTTTCTTTGTAGGACCTCTGGCTTACTGGACAGGCAATTACAGGAAAAGTCCTAAGGTGGTGGGGATGGAGACATGTGGTCTGACGCACAGAGATGACGTGGGATGTTCTGACAGGAAATTCAGACCTCCTTTCTTCTGTTGTCCCCTCTGAAATGAGTGCCTTGGTCCTTCCCCTAGCTCATGTGTGGCAATGCTTACAAAGAAGCACCTAGCATATAGGTAGTGCTTAAGTCGATATCAAGAATGGGGAAAAAAGCTTTATTTGCAAAGAATGAACCATTAATTTACACAAACTTACATCCCAGTTTATATACATTATATATAGTTTATATACATAGTATCTCACACTGGATGCTGACCCCTCAAAGCAGCACTGGGCCTGCTCCAGGCCAATCTCCCTGCGAAGCCCACCCCCCCAACCCCAGGTGGAAGTTTTTTGAATAAAGAAATGACACACCCCAAGTCCTCTTGGAGAGAGCCCTGACATGAATTAAAAGAAACAGTCTTGTTCCTTCTTTGAGCTCACATGGCCTAAGGGAGCCTCTAGGCAGGGACGTGGGGGCTGAGGCAGTGCCAGGGCAGCCTGAGGACTTCCTGGTATTAGGCCAGAGGAGAGCCTTGCAGTCTAGAGGCCCGGAGCAGGGAGAATGAATGCCTTGGGGGAGGAGTTCTGGCCAAGGCTGCGGTTACTCTTTTCCCTGCCTGGCCAGGTTCCTGAAGGGGGCCAAGCACTTCCACCCTGGAGTCTGTGGGTAGAAGAAAGAAGGGGTTCTATGTGGGACAGGGACTGCTCTGCTCCCTCACTCTTTTGTGTCTTCAGGTCAGGGCTCCTTCACCTTGGGTAGGTCACCTTCCATGTCTGGGGGTCTGTTTCTAGCTCTAAATTTCTCTGAATCTATTTGCATCCACTGGAAGTTACAGGAGACACATGGATCGAAGTCTTTGTTCACCTCCAGGGTTCTTAGCCCTTTCCTACTCAGGAAAAGAAATTTGGCTCAGGATGGATGAAGGGGTACCTAAGGCAAAGACTATATTTCCCAAGGAACCAGTAGCTGAGCGGCTCCCAAAAGCTGTCTTTTATACCAGCTTTGACTGTTGAACCCCAAGTAGCTGGCAAAGGCCCCTGCCATGCAATTCTCCTTCAAACCTCTGCCATCTGCTCCCTCACAAATGCCCTCGTCCCATTCTCTACGCTACCTTGGCCCTCTGGTGGACTCACAACAGCAGAATTCCAAACTATAAATCTATTTCCACATCCCCTTACTAGTAAATTGCTTCACCACTTTGCCAATGACTCTGCTGCAACTGGGCTCCCCAGCTATCTGTTGCTTCCATCATCGCCTCCCTCCCTCTAGGGTTCCTTTCAGGGTTTCACAATGAATAAAGGGTCCTGTGCAAATCCTTTTCCCCATATAATCTCCTCTACCTCTGGAGAATAGGATGGGTTTCAGAATGTCATGTAGGGGTACGATTAGGAAATCTTTTCCTTCCCTTTCCTCACACACATTTGGCTTTAAAGCCAGTCCTCTCTCAGGCCTTTCCTCCATTAGGACATATCCTGGTAGTACAGAGCTCTCTGTGTTATGGCAGAAAGAGTTAAGGAGTCACTTAGTAGCTGTGGGAAGTAGACCAGCTCCTATAAACTGTCTGTAGGGTAACCAACAGAAGACCTTACCCACAGCAGGGCGTTGATACATGAAGCATGGCTGGGTCACCAGGTGAGTGGAAAAACATGAGGGGTACAGTTCTGTGGGTGCTAGAGGCCTGCTGCTTAGACATGGTGCCAAGACAATTCTTCTGACCATAAGAACTCTATGTGTAATGGCTGTTTCCCAAAGAAATGGTCTACTCTTTTGCCACGAAGCCCCTGGTAGCCAAAAGAACATCAAGGAGTTGCCATCAAGGAAAGAAAATGAGCATTTCTGGATTTCTCTGGTGGACGCTGAAGGATTTGGGGTCCTCATTCCCATTCTTATTGGTTCTCTCTAGACTGCAAATTCAACACAATGCTGTAGCACAATGGAATAGCTTTGGAGTCCGACATGGTTGAGATCCTGGTCAAAGCACTTAACCTCTCTGAGCCTTGTCTAAATGATGGGAGTTATAGTTTATCGAAGGAGACAATAAGAAAGTGCTTTCCAAACTCTAAGGAGAGGTTCCATTCAGTTCTTGCTACAACTGAGGACTAAGGGACTTTAGAGGAGCCTGGGCCAGACACATGCCTACAGTTTGCCCCACCTGGGGTTGCAAGGCTCTCATTAGCAACCAGACGATGGTGTCATAGCCCGCCACCTCTTGCCCTGATTCTTGAAGGGACAAGCACTGTAGTTGTTTGGAAAGGAAAGGTACAGTTGAGAAATGAGTCCTTGTTCTTGAGGAGGGGGCGGGTTTCTGCTGCCTGAAGGGCTTTATCCCCAATCTCCTCAAAGAGAAACTTGTTTCAGGAGTGGAAGTAGCAGACTATACAAGATTGGCCCTCCCCAGCTTTGGGCTAGACCCAGCATCCAGAAATCAGACTGGTCCCAGGCAGTTAGAAATAAGGCCCTTGAATGGTCCCTCCATATGATGCAGTGAGAAACTTGGGGTGGGGGAAAGTTGTCTTTGGACCTGGCTACAGGGCAGCCTAGATGCTGGCTTCTCTTGAGCCTGGATTCAAGGGAGAAGCACCGGAATCTACGATGACTCTTCTGTGGCTTTTCCAAAGCCAGAGTAAAGAAAGGTGGGTCAGGAGGGCATCACCTGCTGCCCTTTTGGATAAGACCTAGGCTAATGACCACTTGAGTTGTAGCGAACTTGAAAAAAACCCACTGTCCTCTTCTCTTTCTTGCCCTTTTGGGGTCAGGCAGAAAAGTTCTGCCTTGTGGATGCCCAGGGGCAGGCTAGGGTTTGGGAATTTTCATAGACTTTCATGGAAGCTGCCTAAATATTAGAATTTGAAGGGACTCCTGGAGATCATCCAGTCCAACCCATTGCCCCCAGACACACCTTGACTAGATAAACATTTGTGTTGCTTAATAAACAGAAAAGTCTCTTTGTGCCCAGGTAATCTAAAGAGTATCCCAGACTCACATAAGCACAGGTCCCAGGTTAGGCACCTGTCTCAGACAGAGGTAGGCTCTGTGGAGAGAAAAGACAGGAGTTCTGGTCAGGCCGGGAAAGGGGGAAATTGGAAAGGGACCCAGAGATTTTTCCGAGCATGGAGTATGGCTGTAAACAAAGTGAAAGATGTGTGGCCCCAAGTATGCCTTCAGGTTCTTATGCAGGCAGGTTTCTGGCCATTTTCTGTGACTGCTTCAAGAGCATTCCTCCTGTCCCCAAAGCCCAGTGAGCTGCCGCAAAGTGGCTCTCAGCCTGAGCGGGAAGAGTGCTCTGCCCCTCCGGCAGGCTGTGGTGCAGAGCAGCAGGTATGCTCCCACTGCTGAGGATGTCTTGCTTGGCAGATTTCTCCTTCAGTCTCTGCCACAAGCACCTGCCTTTTCCCTCCCTTCCTCTTGGCTCTGGCTTCAACACTCCCCTCTTGCCCTACCCTTGCCCCTAGCCCTGCCCAAGAGAGGAACAGCAGCCCCTTATGGTCAGAAGTTTGCCCCACAGTCTGGAGTACACCTTTGCTTTTTCTTGCCTGCTGCCCAGGAACCCCACTTTAGTGCAAGAAACAGTAACTTTGACAACAGGGACCTTGAGGTTGAAGAGTCATGCTAGAAGCCAGTGAACATGGAGCCAAGGAAGAAGGTCCTGCTTCATGCAAACTCTGGGGCTCCATTAACTGTCCTGTTAACTCAAGGTTGTTCTGGAAAGTCAAGCAGGCCTTGTCATCCTGGAGTCACTGGGGAATAAATAGCACTGGGGTATTTGTCTCTGTGGCTGCAACACCCATATACCTTACTCCACAGCAGCACGTAGAGGTTCTGGGAGTCCCGGCTCCCAAACCTGGGGTGGGGTCACCAGCAGGGGCAAAACGGAGGGTTGGGGGGAATCTAGGACGCAGGGGCCTCACCCAACCTGATGGCCCCAAAGAAGGTGGTGTGCTTGCTCATATTGATAGAGATGTCAGCATGCACCATCTTCACGGCAATCTTCTGCCGGGCTTTGAGGAGGCAGACGCCCGCGGTGTAGCAAGTGTTGTAGTTGGTCTTGCCTGTCTCGATGCTGCGGGTACACTGAAGGAAGGGCTTCTCATCCACCACCACCTCATAACTGGCAAAGTCAGTGAAGTTGATGTAGTATACCTGGGTGAGAGGCAACAAGAAGGGATTGGGGGAGAGAGGAAAGAGAGGGTGGGGCCCTTCCCTGAGACTAACAGACAGGACTGTCTCAGATAAGTGCAAGCACACCTCGTGAATGGGGCAGTGCTACTGAGGGCATGTTAATGGGTCAACAGGAAAGGCAAGATGATGGGCTTCCATATGGTGCTTCCCCCACTCCATGGGGCTTGGGTAGCTGACCAAATCTTTTTTCAATAGCACACCGGCTGTAAACTCTGTGAGGGCAGGAACCATGCCCTTCTCACCCCTCTGCCTCCCCCTAACCCCTCCCCTGCCCTCTGCCCTCTGCCCTCTTCAGCCCTGGCATGAAGCACAATGCTCTGCACACATTAGGTGCTCGGTCAGCGCTACAGACAAATGAATACAAATTAACTGCCAAGTCCAAGCCCCAAGGGCTATTTGTGGTTGAATTTAGAAGTCACTGATTCCCCAGAGAGGGCAGAGTGACAACCTGCTGTTCCTTCACTCTTTAAGGATGGCCACTCACTCAGCTTGTGGCGCCCCCTCCCCTGTGACTGAATTTTTCTCACTGGTTTTGACAGTTGCCCTTTGGCCCTCTGATGATTAAGGAAACATCCGGAGAGATGGAGTGCTATCCACCACGAATGAGACAAAGAATTTGGAAGGACAAAACCCAGGCCTCTGACTTTACTTTGTGTGTCCTGGAGGAAGTGCTAACCTATGTTCAAAGGCCTGGTGTCAAGGGGAATTTTCCCAGTTGTCAAGGTGTTCAAGGCCTGAGGCTGCTCCCAGTTCTATTCTAGGCCCAGAAAATACCCGAGGCCGAGCTATGAGTTTCCCTCTCCCCCTGCCAATGGAATTTAGGAGAAACGGCCTATAAGACATTGGGATTATACCTATGTATAATAGGTACATAATCCCCGGCCCCCTGGGGATTGGGACCCTCATCTGTCATCCTAAATCACTTTATGAAAGATTGCTCCCTCCATAGGCTCTTTAGGAAAGAGTAATGTATTTGGGTGCCATATGATTTCTTGAGTCAGGACCCAGACTGTGCCAGGATGCTTGGTGGCTTAGCAAGTGCTTGTTAACCCACCTTCTCTGGCCACTGTCCTGTGAGACCCTTCTGTTGGCTCCATAGTCCTTCTGTCCATTCACCTGCTTGCTGCCCGCCCCTTAGGGCTCATAGCTACCTCTAGCTCGGAGGAGCCACCCCAGGCAAACAACAGACATGGGAAGTGGATGGGCACTGGCAGGTGTGGGGAATGGGTCCGGGGCAGGACAAGGACAGAAACCGGGGGCAAAAGGGGCTGGGAGAATGATGGCAAGAAGGAGGAGGGAATGACAGAGAAACAGAAAGGTAGACAAGCAAATGGGAGAAAGAGGAAGGAAAGACCATCAAAAATGTTTTCGAGGTAGAGAGAAAGTCTGCAGGAGCACTATTTGTTGTAAAGCTGGCCATGGGGGGGGGCGAGGGAGGGCCAAGGGGTGCTCAGCAACCCTGCAACTGACTTTCAAAGAATACACTGAGACAGAGATCAAGTTTGGCAGTAGAACCAAACAGCTTGGTGGGGAAACAAGGGCCTGTAGCCCCGCAGGGACAAATCAGATGGCAGGGTGTGGGAGGGGCCTCTTTTCAGGTTTTCAAGGATATCTGGCTAGGGGGCAAAAAACCCCAACCAAAACAGGCCCTTCTCTCTCCCCTCCTTTCAACTCTCTCCCAGTGTAGTGCACCCACCCCAGTCACCCTAGAAAGCAGGAAGTTAGCTGGTCTTGGCTGGCTCCACAGTGCCCCTATGTGGCCTGCACCGGGTCTGCATTCTGGATGTAAGAAGAGTTAGGCCTGAGACCGTACTCACTTCTACCTGACTATAGATGAAGTAGGTGCCGTCCACCAGTACCTCCAGCTCCCCGCTGCGGGGATGTAGCTTAAACACCTTGGGGTTCATAGTGATGCGAGACCAGTCATTGAGCACTCCACCTGAAAGATCTCAGTATGAGAGAAGGGCAGTCACTCAGTACATGTCAGAATAATCTGGGCAATAGAAACAAGAAATATCAAGCAGCACCCCTCACCCCCACCCCAATGCAACCTGGGTAGCCCAGGAGGCCAAGCTTTAAGAACAGCATTTGGAAGCAGACAAAGCGTTCTGTTTGTGAAGTAGCTGCCAGGCCTGCCTCAGGCCCCTGGGTCCACTTGTCTGTCTCCCTCTCTCCTTTCCTGACCCTTCCATCTGGAAGGGTCTTTAACTAACACCTTCTGGCTGGAATTGGGGGTGGGGGTAAGAAGAGAGTGGGCATGCTGCCCTATTTTCTTTGTCGTTCTGGGGCCTGCACAGGCAAAATTCAGACACTGAGTGGCAGGCTAGGTCTTATTATTCCATTCTATTTCTTCAGCCATAGCTCCTGAATCCTTCTCCTGTCTTCAGGTTCATGGGTGTTGTCCTTCTCCTTAAAAGATTCCTTTTTATAGCTCCTTCATGCCCACTCCTTTTTGGAAGGCTTCCCTGGGCCCCCCAGGAAACCACTCAGCCCAAGGAATTATCTACATGGAGAATTTTAGGGATCAGGGGTGAGTCAGATTTCATGGCAGCTGGGATGGGTGACCACCAGTAATAAGACCCCATAGGAGAGGGGGATCTTTATGAGAGTGAGTGATAGCCCACCAAGCAGCACTAGAATGAGCCAAAAGGATCGTGAGGGTGTCTGGGACTGAGGCACCCCTGGTAAATAATCTGTCTGTCAGCCTAACCCCATTTGGGGCAGAGGAAGAGTCCTACAACCTTTGCTGGACACTGAGAGGCTGTATGTGAGGGCAGAGGACAAGCTTCCCTTCCAATCCTGCACAGAGGAGGGAGTCCAAGCCTATGGGGCCTATCCCCCTCAAAACTGTCCATTCTTCACCCAAGAAATTATGTTTCAAATGCCCATGTTGGGCTAGTCTCAGGAGGCCTGCCTCTCTGAGGTGTGAGGAAATTGGCCTTCTGGAATAGATGGTCATCTTCCCTTGAGGTGACAGTAGGTGGAATAGGAGTTAGGAAGAGAGCCCTAGCTCTGCCCCTTCAAATGACTGCTCTGCATGATGTCCTTCCACCCCTGCCTCTCTTCCTTCTACTTGTGGTAGAACTAAAGATCGGCAGAAACTACTATTAGGGATTGGCCCAGAGGGGCTGGAACCAGTCTTGTTGTGTGGTAGTGGGAGTAAAATCCGTAGTTTTTGGCATAGAATAAGCACAGAGGCCACCCGTCCACCCAGACAAATCTATTTCCTGCCTATCTCACTCCTCCCTGGACAGATGGTGATTATGCCCATCCAAGGCCCCAGGGCCCAAGCCACCTGGTCCCAGCAGGACTATTTGGGTTTTGCTACTATTTTGTTCCTACTTATACTTTTAAGGCTATTAAATTCCAGCCATCCAGGTGGCAGTCCAGGATGTAGCTAAGCCCAATCATTACAGAAGCTCAGCATAGCCAGTTCAGGACTGACTGGGCTCTTAGGAGCTATCTCCATGTAGGTTTCTTAACCTTCGTTTACTGTTTCTGCACTCAGAGCCCTTCCCTTCCACTCCAAGCTCTGTAAGCATCTGGCATCTTGGCTGGGTTGCTGCTTCCCAAGGCTCCTGGGGGTTCATGCATTTTAGGCTCTGTGCACCCTGGGGACTGGACATTATTTCAAAGTGCTGTTCGTTAATGAATGCTCATGTCTCTTTGGGGGAGAAAATGAACCTAGTCATTCAGGGAACTGTACACACATCACTGAAGTAGCATCGTACAATGGAAAGAATCAGATGGACATAGTTTTGAATCTCAGCTCCTATGCTTAGCTGAAAACTTGGGCCAGCTAATTAACCTCTCTGAGCTTCAGTTTCTGTCTCTGCGCAAAGGAGCTAATACCTACATCATTAGGATGTTGTGAGGATTACATAACATGAAAGACAAAGACAGCATGTTGAAAATTCTGAAGTACCATAAGCCTACGGTATTATCCAATCTCTCTGGGACTCTGGTTTCCCATCTTTTAAATGCAGGGGTTACATTAAATCAGTTTTCTTAACCTCCTTAAACTCGTTTCCCCTTTTTATAGGTATTAGCATTTCATACTCCGTGGAGAGTCTAACATGCCCCCCACACCCCGAGAAACACTCCCTCTACCCATTTTCTGTGGAGACCCATGAGACAGAAGAATTTACTTTTCTGTAGTTTTACCTTCTCTAGTTTGTATAGGGAAAATGTTGATCAAACTACACATATCCCCATGGTGACTCTGATGCAACATGCTTTTCCCAGGAATTCCCAGGCTTGATGATGTCTCAAGTCCCTTTCAACCTCCTCATCAGCGATTCTAAAGGGAATTGGTGTGTAGCGACAGGTCTCAGTGCAAGCAATTACCCAGGATGGCCAGTAGAGGGCAAATGATGTACAGAATGGCCCCTTACTGCCAAGGGTACTTAGGGGCCCGGGAGGAGCTAGGCTGGTGATTATCTGAAGGCTTAGGGTGAGGAAGAGGAGAAGCTCCTCTTAGTGAGAGAGCCTATTTGGACTCTTACCATTCTTGACTTGAATTGCTGACCCTTGGCCCTGTAGATGCACCACAGCCGGCTGGGAGGATGAGAAGGATAGAAAGAGTAGTCACTGAGAGAAATGGCTTCCTGCTTAGCCACCAGTTTCCATGTTTTCACCTCTGACTTCTACTCTCCTTTCATATCCCAATTCTGATCCGCTTCTCCTGTCTTGGGATGCCAGTGACCACATCTCTGCTAGTGAGTAATATGATTTGTAACTCTGCCACTTCCTAGCTATGTGACCTCAGTGGAATGGAATGCCTCTGAGCCTCATTTCCCTAACTGTAAAATGGGGATTTTAAAGAATCTCTGTCTGGACTCTCTCACATGGATGTCTGAAGATCAAATGAGGTGATGAATATAAAATTCCCTGCAAGCCATCAAGCACTGTGCAGCTGTGTAGATTTATAACTGTGGCCAAACAGCTGTAGTGAGGGAGGCTGAGATGAGACACGGCAAAGCAGCAGATCTTGCCAATAGACAAAGATTAGGAAGCTCAAAAGACAAGGGAGGAGCCCTTTAGGCCTTTAAGGCAGAAGCCCAGGCTGGGTTTGGCTTGGAGCTGGTTGGCTGATTTTCAAGCTCTGAGTGCCTGAGTGCCGACAAGGTGTCTGGGATGGCTGGGAAGTTGGAGGCTGAGGTCGGTAAGTCTGACTGGCATCTCATTTCAGCTGACTCTTAAGCTTGGATATGGTGACCCTCTGTCTTCTATGCAGCTGGCGGGGGCGGGGCGGGGAATGGCCACGGCAAGACTCAGTTCCCTTAGTTAAAGGCAGGCCCTGGGGCAAAGCTTTTTTGCTCATAGACATGGGAGGGGGCTGTGAGTGAACCATCTCAGGAGCTCCAGGGTATCCTCACAAAACAAAGCCTCAGCAAATTTAATAGGGAGCAAATGCTAGGGTGGTTCTAGCCTGTGACCTTCCCTCCTCCCTAGGAAAAGAGCAATTCTCAGCCAACCTGGTTTTCTCGAGGTCCAGCTTTATCAGCAGCACCTGCAAAATAGGACAGGACAATCAGAGGGCGTGCTCCTTCTACTTCCCTTTCCCCTCACCCAGGCAGCCAGTGGCAGTGAGACTTGCTTTGGGCAGCCAGGCCCGGGGATGGAGGAGGATACCACTTCCTTCTGTTACTTGTCCCTGACCCGCCTCTTCAGAGGGCCTAGCCTCCAGCAGGGGAACTGGCCTCTTGCTAATGCTGGCCTCACAGAGCACCCGTAAAGACAGATGAGAGAGCAGTCCAGCCACTGCGTGACCCTGAGACAATGCTGCTTGCTTCTTCAGTCTTTTGCTGTCTTTCTTTAATTTTCCTCATAGACAGCATTGCCGTTTATAAATATCTTGCTTCTTTAATCACGTCTTCTTCTAGGACATAAACTCCACGGGGACAGGGACCCCTTATCAATTTATCTCTTGTATGTAGAAAATGCTCAGTATCTGTGGAAAGATAGGATAAGAAAAAAAAAACCCTCTACCTCCATCTCTTGTGGTGATAGTAATGCTGATTAGCCCCACTTGAACTATGAGTCAAAGACTCAGAATTTTGGGGCCTAGAGAAATCAGTTGTGCAGAGAGTCCATCTCTTTAAAGCCCCAAGATACAAGAGGGGAGCAGGAGGAGGAAATAACAACTGACCTAAGCCCTGGCAGTCTGACTCCTGTCAATTCCAATTAGGCAGGATCGGACTGGCATCTATACCTTTTGGATGCCCTTCTGGGCCCAAGGGGAAAGACGCAAAGAGACTAGATGCTATTTGAACAGGCAATGTGGTGGAGTAACGATGTAGTGCAAGAAGTACTTGGTTCCTCAGTCTCAGTGACTGCATTTGCTTCTTCCACAGCCTAAGGGACTTGTAAGTTTCCAACTCCTTGGCTACCAGTGACTATTTGTCTGCCTGTATGGGAAAGGCACTTCAGAGTTCATGGGATGAGACTGTTCTAGAGCTTGTCATTTTTTCTAGTCTCCAACGTTCCTCTCCATAGCCTGTTTCTAATCTGATGTCCGCATGTGGTGCTAAATGCTGGAAATCAGAGCAGACCAAATCCATCCCCCACTGGAACTCTAGTACCTACGAGTTTACTTGCTTACTACAGGGAGGCCTAGAGTCAGGGAGGGATTGTGATGGAAAGGTCAAGGACAGGCAGCCTGTCCTTGACAGTTTAGTATACACAAGAAGTTAGAGTAGGTCAGGCCCTCCTGCCTTCTTAAATTCTTAGCTCTCCAGGTTGCTAGGAGACCTACTTTTCTTATTGCTCACCAAAGCCTGAAACTTCTCTCAGGATCACCCACTCCTGCTCTTTTAAAGTACTTGCAAGGAACTTAGGGGCAGATAGACAGACAGAGGAACTCACCAGAAGGTCCCTGGAGGCCAGGGGGTCCTTGAGGACCAGGAGGACCTGGAGGGCCAGGTGGTCCCATAACAGTTGTTCCTGGAATTCCAGGAATTCCAGGAATTCCTGGGGGTCCTTGGGGTCCTGGAGGTCCTGGAGGTCCTGGAGGGCCATTGGGCCCAGGAGGTCCTGCCTTCTTTCCTAAAAGACAAGATTTAGTGTTAAATTTATAGTTAGTGACTGATAATATACTGTCAGGAGTTCTATAGGCTTCCAAGGCAACAAGGTCAGCCCTCTGGGAATTCCTGTGGTTAAGGAGGTAAACACCTTTATTATACAACACACACACACACACGCACACATACACACACACTCCCTACCCCCTTTCATGAATAAGTATTTACATAACTGGTTTGAAGATACAGAAATAAATGATCCTTAAGGAGCTCAGTCTACTGGGAAACAAACATAGTAACAGGATAGTGTAAGTGCTATATTAGTGGCAGAATTAGTACACAAAAATTCTTAAGAGGTCAGAGAAGCCTTCAAACAACAGGTTACATTTCAGTTGAGTCCAAAAGATTAGAGTTACCAAGTGGCCAGACTTGTGGGTCACTTTCTAGAATTGAGAATAGGGCTATAGTTAAAGAGTGTGGCTTTCATGTTTACTGCCCAGTTTGGTGGACTTGATGCAGATGAGAAGAGGGAGCTAGACAGCTAGAAGAGGATAGACAGCCTGACCTTGGGAATAATATCAACTCCAGGAAGGTTTCCTAGAGAAGTCAGGATGTACAGGAACTAGGGGTTGGTATAGAGGTGGTGGTAGCTGGGAATGAGAAGGAGTTTGGGAGATGAGAAGGGGGGGGATGGGGAGAGAAGGAGGGACAGAGGGAGACAGGGACAGAGAGAGAGAAATTAAAGGAAAGAAGGGGAGGTAGAGAGTAGAGAAAGCTAAGGAGTCAGCTGGCAGGTTTTGCGTTTTCAGCTGACCTCTCTAAACCCTATTTTTAAAGATCTCTGGGCAAGGCAATTCTGCAAACTCCCTTGGTAACATGTTCCAGTGTTTATCACCCCCTCACTGTTAGAAAGTTCTTCCATATATTTAGCTGAAATTCCTCTTGTGGCAATTTAAGCTCTTATTCTATTCTTTGTGTAGATAGAGAAGAATAGTTACCATCATACACATAATCACCCTCATATGCTCAAAGACATTAAGTCACCTATCAATGTCCATTTTTATAGGCTGCATAATCTAGCTTCCCAGCATCTTTCCTCAGAGGCCTTATTCTCGAATGTATTATCAATCAAACCCACCAACTCCTCCCCTTTTCCTCCTCACTGTCCTTTCAGAACAATCCTGGACCTTCTATTCCATATTCCAGTCCTTCCAACATTCCTTCCAGTCCTTCCAACATTCCCACCAGGATGTAGCTATACATGTGAATGAGTTATAACTGTGGTCTTGAACCAAAACCTGTAAATCCTGTTTACTTCCTCTGCTCTGTGCAGCCCAATTCACACACTGCAGGTAGCCACGGGGGGGTGTCTTATTCCCTTCACTACTTTCTCACAATTTTGTGGAAATCCTAGGAATACAGGGCTTTGATCAGAGACTCCATGACAGTATTTCCACCGGTGGTACCTTCTTAGTTTTAAATGTAACCCTATTAAGTCTCACTTAAGCATCTCCTTAATAACTGACTTCTTACTCCCCAGACTCTTAGGCAGGAGAATCTTGACCTGGTTTATCAGGCCCTCCTTTAAAAATAATGCTGCGTGTTCAAGAAACTCAATCCTCATGGAGATGCCGTTCAAGAGGCCAGTTGTCCCGTGTCTAACCACATCTGCATTTGGAATGAAACGACAGGGTCATTGTGGGGCTCCATCCCCAGGGAGGAAAGGAAAGAAGGTTCAGACAGCTTTTCTCCCATGGAGAGTCCCTGAAGCCTTAAAGACCTAGAGGCAGGAAGGAGCTTTAGCGTTTTCCGGCACATAGCAGCAGCAAAAGATTGGATCTGCCCAGTTTCTAGATTAGCCATTTTCAAGATGCTGAACAGGAACACCATCTCCCTTCAGATTTGGGTGGATTCCAAGTCAGGCTTATTCAGTGCCCAAGTTTCAATTCCAGCTAGTGCAGTGGAAAGAACACAAAATCTGTAGTCAGGAGATAAGGCTGTAAGCCCCAGCTCTGCCACAGACACACTTTGGGCAAATCCCTTCCTCTTCCTTAGCCTTAGTTTCTCCATTGGTGAAACGAGGAGCTTGGCCTTGATGATTTCTGTCAGTTTCCTCCCAAGAGTGAGGTTCCATAAGGAAGACTGACTTAACCCTGGCAGGCAGGAAACTGCCCTACCCTGGTTGTAAGATTTCTCTGTCATTGTTCTCTGGGTGGCAAAGATACAGAGGAAGGTGCATATTAGACTGTTCTAAGTCCTAGAATTTCCAGGCCTAACTGACTTTCAAGCTAGAGAGTGTTCTGTGCGTAGTACACACTTCAGTGTCAGGACTGTGAATCTCCTGTGATTGCTAATGTTGGAAGAATTACAGCCAGAAACTCCTCTAGTCAAAGAGAATAATGGTTGCAGTGTAAACAGAGGATGTTCACTTATGAAAATGTAGGAAAGCATTTGGGAAAAAGCTCCTGCTGGGATCTAGTTCTGCAGCTGGTCCTCTTTGCTCCTCTGTAACCAGGTTTAGGCACTTGTGCTTCTCACACTTGCATAACTTCCAGAAAGTTGGTGCAGAGAGAGGAGCATGTGCAAAATGACCTGTGGAGGAGAGGATGCCTTTAGAGGGTTGAATTCCTTCTCCAGGTTTCCTTACTTTAACAGGACACTTCATGACATGAAAGCCCAGCGACTTCTATACTTAGAAAATTATCCTGTGCAGTCTTGGATGGAAGAGTAATCTCATTCTTTTCAAAGCTAAACTTCACAGAAGGGGCATTTCCCTAACCTTTTAGTGAAAACCAAATTGTTGAAAGAACACACCAAAGCAAGTGAGTGAAAATGAGAGAGAGGGAGGTAGGGAGGGAGAAGGAGAGACAGAGAATGAGCATGATTGAGTTAGTTGTAGGAGAGAAAAATTCTATTAAAGATGGAAATTAAATGAACAACTCAATTTACCTCTTCAGGCATGTGCCTATTCACTGTGTCCAAGGAAATCTGTATTAAATGGCTTCTAAATCACTTTCAGTCAAAGTAAATGTTTAAGGCCTATGTGCATTCTCCTTCCAATAACGGCCCACAGCAGTGCTGAGCATAGATCTGAGTCCCTGCCAGAGGCATTGCATTCTATGAATTGTAATTACAGGGCTTCTAGCCTAGACAATTACCTTCTATTGTCGCTAGCAAGTATGTTCCCTCAGTGCTCACTCACTGGACAACATTACAACTGGGTGCCACTCCCCACCACACACACAGACTATAGTACATCACTAGCCTACTTGCTGTTCCACCAAACACGCCATGTTTTCTCATGCTTCTAAGGGATTTGAATATGCTATTGCCTTTGCTGGAATGCTTTTTCCCCTCTTTTTTCCCCTATTCCTCAAAGTCCACGTTAAATACTGTTTTTCTTTCTTTCTTTTTTTTATGTCTATTTATTCTTGAAGAAGAGAAGGACAGAGTGCGAGCGGGAACGGGGGGGAGCAGAGAGAGAGGGAAACAGGTTCTGAAGCAGCTCCAGGATCTGAGCTGTCAGCACAGAGCCCGACGTGGGGGCTCTAACTCACAAGCCATGAGATCAATACCTGACCTAAAGTCAGACGCCCAACCATCTGAGCCACCTGGTTGCCCCTTTTCTTTCTTTCTTTTTTAATGCTTATTTATTTATTTTGAGAGAGAGTGAGCGAGCAGGGGGAGGGGCAGAGAGAGGATCCCAAGCAGGCTTGGCACTGTCAGTGCAGAGTGTAACACAGGGCTTGAACTCATGAACTGTGAGATCCTGACCTGAGCCAAAATCAAGAGTCAGACAGATGCTTAACTGACTGAGTCATCCAGGCAACCCTGTTTTTTTTTTTTTTTCTTTCTGAGATGTGGTTCCTTACTCCCCCAAGGAGAAATACATGTTCTTTCTCTGTGCTCCCACAGCACCCTGTTCATGCTTCTATGATAGGATTTTTTATACTGTAATTATTTGTGTGTACTTCCACTATTCAAGCTAGAGGGCAGGCACCACTTTTCTTCTTTCTTTTTTTCTTTTTTCTTTCTTTCACCACTTTTCTTTATCTCAGTATCTCTATTCCTGATAAATATAACATGCTTATTCATTGTTTAGTAAGTGGGTAAAAAAACTAGTAGCTGTAATTACAAAGTGTTTCCAATCTACCTATTAAGAAGGAAAGTCATCCCTGGACTTGTGTTAGGAACAGAGGGTATCCTTGTCAAAAGCCAGGTGAGCTTTTTACATTTATTAAAATTTCCATTTTTAAAAATTTATTTATTTTTTAATTTATGCAAGTTAGTTAGCATATAGTGCAACGATGATTTCAGGAATAGACCTTAATGCTATTTACCCATTCAGCCCATCCCTACTCTAACAACTCTCCAGCAACCCTCTGTTTGTAGTCTATATGTAAGAGTTTTTTATGTTTTCCCCCCTCCCTGTTTTTATATTATTTTTGCTTCCCTTCCCTTATGTTTATCTGTTTCATAACTTAAAGTCCTCATCTGAGTGAAGTCATATGATATTTGTCTTTCTCTAACTAATTTCGCTTAGAATAATACCCTCTAGTTCCATCCACGTAGTTGCAAATGTCAAGATTCCATTCTTTTTGATTGCCGAGTAATACTCCATTGTTCATACACATACCACATCTTCTTTATCCATTCATCCATCGATGAACATTTGGGCTCTTTCCATACTCTTTGTCTATTGTTGATAGTGCTGCTATAAGCATTGGGGTGCATGTGCCCCTTCGAAACAGCATACCTGTATCCCTTGGATAAATACCTGGTAGTGCAATTGCTGGGTTGTAGGGTAGTTCTATTTTTAATTTTTTGAGGAACCTCCAAACTGTGTTCCAGAGTGGCTGCACTAGTTTGCATTCCCATCAGCAGTGCAAAAGAGATCCTCTTTCTCTGCATCCTCGCTGACATCTGTTGTTGCCTGAGTTGTTAATGTTAGCCATTTTGATGGGCATGAGGTGGTATCTCATTGTGGTTTTGATTTGTATTTCCATGATGATGAGTGATGTTGAGCATTTTTTCATTGTCGGTTGGCCATCTGGATGTCTGCTTTGGAGAAGTGTCTATTCATGTCTTTTGCCCATTTCTTCACAGGATTATTCATTTTTTGGGTATTGAGTTTGGTAAGTTCTTTATAGATTTTGGATACTAACCCTTTATCTGATATGTCATTTGCAAATATCTTCTCTCATTCTGTCAGTTGCCTTTTAGTTTTATTGATTGTTTCCTTTGCTGTGCAGAAGCTTTTTATTTTGATGAAGTCCCAATAGTTCATTTTTGCTTTTGTTTCTCTTGCCTCCAGCAAGGTGTTGTGTAAGAAGTTGCTGAGGCTGAGGTCAATGAGGTTTTTGCTTCCTTTCCCCTCTAGGATTTTGATGGCTTCCTGTCTTAAATTTAGGTCTTTCATCCATTTTGAGTTTATTTCTGTGTATGGTGTAAAAAAGTGGTCCAAGTTCATTTTTTCTGCATGTCGCTGTGCAGTTTTCCCAGCACCATTTGCTAAGGAGACTATCTTTATTCCATTGGATATTCTTTCCTGCTTTGTTAGAGATTAGTTGGCCATACGTTTATGGGTCCATTTCTAGGTTCACTATTCTGTTCTATTGATTCGAGTGTCTTTTTTTGTGCCAGTACCATAATGTCTTGATGATTACAGCTTTGTAATAGATCTTGAAGTCCAGAATCGTGATGCCTCCAGCTTTGGTTTTCTTTTTCAAGATTGCTTTGGCTATTTGGGGTCTTTTATGGTTCCATACAAAGTTTAGGATTGTTTGTTCTAGCTCTGTGAAAAATGGTGGTGTTATTTTGATGGGAATTAGTTTGAATATGTAGATTGCTTTGGTAGTATTGACATTTTAACAATATTTGTTCTTCCCATCCAGGAGCATGGAATATTTTTCATTTTTTTGTGCCTTCTTCAATTTCTTTCATAAGTTTTCAGTGTCTAGATTTTTTTCATCTCTTTAGTTAGATTTATTCCTAGGTATTTTATGGTTTCTGGTACAATTGTAAATGGGATCAATTCCTTGATTTCTCTTTCTGTTGCTTCATTATTGGTGTATAGGAATGCAACCGATTTTTGTGCTTTGATTTCATATCCTGCAACTCTCCTGAATTCATGGATCAGTTCTAGCAGTTTTTTGATTGTATCTTTTGGGTTTTCCATATAGAGTATCATGTCATCTGCGAAGAGTGAAAGTTTGACCTCCTCCTGGCCAATCTGGATGCCTTTTATTCCTTTGTGTTGTCTCATTGCTGAGGCTAAGACTTCCAATACTATATTGAATAACAGTGGTCAGAGTGGCCATCCTTGTCGTGTTCCTGACCTTAGGGGGAAAGCTCTCAGTTTTTCCCCATTGAGGATGATATTAGTGGTGGGTCTTTCATATATGGCTCTTATGATCTTGAGGTATGATCCTTCTATCCCTACTTTCTTGAGGGTTTTTATCAAGAAAAGATGCTGTATTTTGTCAAATCATTTCTCTGCATCTATTGAGAGGATCATGTGGTTCTTGTCCTTTCTTTTATTGATGTGACGTATCACACTGATTGTTTTGTGGATATTGAACTAGCCCTGCATCCCAGGTATAAATCCCACTTGATCGTGGTGAATAATTTTTTAAATATATTGTTGGATCCAGTTGGCTAGTATATAATTTCCATTTTAAAGGAGATGTGACAAAAGTTAAAAAATACATGCTTGATGTAGTAATCAAAACAGTATGGTACTGTTTAATAGACACATAGATCAATAGAACAGAATAGGAAACCCATAAATGAACCAACAATTATATGGTCAATTAATCTTTGACAAAGCAGGAAAGAATGTCTAATGGGACAAAGAATGCCTCTTCAACAAGTGGTGTTGGAAAAATTGGACAGCAACATGCATAAGACTGAAATTGGACCACTTTCTTATACCATACACAAAAATAAATTAAAAATGAATTAAAGACTTAAATGTGAGACCTGAAACCATTAAAATCCTAGAAGAGAACACAGGCAGTAATTTCTCGGACATTGGCCATAGCAATTTCTCTCTAGATATATCTTCTTTTTTTTAAATGTTTATTTATTTTTGAGACAGAGAGAGACAGAGCATGAGTGGGGGAGGGGTAGAGACAGAGGGAGCACAGAATGTGAAGCAGGCTCCAGGCTCTGAGCTGTCAGCACAGAGCCCGACGCGGGGCTCGAACTCACAGACCGCAAGATCATGAGCTGAGCCGAAGTCGGACGCTCAACCGACTGAGCCACCCAGGCGCCCCAGATATGTCTTCTGAGGCAAGGGAAACAAAATAAAAAACAAACTATTGGAACTACATCAAAATAAAAATATTCTGGGCAGCAAAGGAAACAACACAACTAAAAGGCAACCTATAGAATAGAAGGTGATTGCGAATGGCATATCTGATAAAGGGTTAGTATCCAAAATGTGTAAAGAACTTATAAAACTTAGCACCTAATGCAAATAATCTGATTTTAAAAAATGGGCAGAAGATATGAATAGATATTTTTCCAAAGAAGACATACTGATGGCCAACAGACATGTGAAAAAATGCTCAGCATCACTCATCATCAGGGAAATGCAAATCAAAACTACAATGAGATATGACTTCACATCTGTCAGAATGGCTTAAATTAATGACACAGTAAACAACAGGTGTTGTGAGATCGTGGATAAAGTAGGGCCCTCTTGCCTTGTTGGTGGGAATGCAAACTGGTACATCCACTCTGGAAAACAGTATGGAGGTTCCTTAAAAGTTTACAAATAAAACTGCCGTAAAATCCAGCAATCACACTATTAGGTGTTTACCCACGAAAATACTAATTCGAAGGGATACGTACACCCTGATGTTTATTAGTAGCATTATCTACAATAGCCAAATTATGGAAATAGCCCAAGTGTCCACTGACTGATGAATGGAGAAAGAAGATGTGATGTGGATGGAGCTAGAGAGTATTATGCTAAGCAAAATAAGTCAGTCAGACAGAGAAAGACAAATATCATATGATTTCACTCACCTGTGAAATTTAAGAAACAAAACAAACAAGCAAAGGGAAAGAGAAAGACAGGAAAAAGAAACCAAGAAACAGATTCTTATCTATAGACAACAAATTGATGGTTATCAGAGGGGAGGAGGTATAGGTGAAATAGGGGATGGGGATTAAGGAGTACTTGTGATGAGCACTGGGTGATGTATGGATTTGTTGAATCTCTGTATCGTACACCTGAAACCAATATTATAGTTTATGTTAATTAACCGGAATTGAAATAAAAACTTAAAAGAAAAAAAAGGAAAAAAATAAAAAGAAATTATCAAGCCATGAAAGACATGAGGAACTTAAATGTGTATTACTAAGTGAAGGAAGCCAATCTCAAAAGGCTACATACTGACATTTTGGAAAAGGCGAAACTAAATGACAATAGAAAGATTAGTGGTTACCAGTGGTTAGGGAGGAGTCAACGGTGAAGAGGCAAAGAACGGAGGATTTTTAGGGCAGTGAAACTGTTCCGTATAATACTGTAATCTATGGGGAGCTGTGTCATTATACATTTGTCAAAACCCATAGAATGTACAGCACCAAGATGAAGTCTAATGTAAACTACGGAATTTGAGTGATAATGGTATGTCAATGGAGGTTCATCAATTACAGAAAATGTACTACTCTGGTCCAAGGTGTTGATAGTGGGGGAGGTTGTCCATGTGTGGGGGCAGGGAATATTTGGGAACGCTCTGTACTTTCCCCTCAATTTTGTTGTGAACCTAAAACTGCTCTTAATAAAAACTACTAGAAAAATCATACATGCCTAAAAAGTCAAATTTACTTTCTTAAATACTTAATATCTTGGTGAATGCCAAGGCCCAAAATGGAGAAAGATTTCATCACTGATCCCAGCTCTCTACCTCTTTTCCACCTTTGCTCAGATCAGGTCCTCAGGAGGCCAGACCATTCCTTAGTTTCTTTACAATAGCAACATAGGTTTTCCATGTGGGCCCTGGTACCTCAAGTCACCAGGGTACCCTAGTGCCAGAGGAGTGGCAGGCAGTGGCTGAAGCCAGTCTGTTTGGCCTACTATAAAGCTCCAGAAATCTTTTTTTTTTAATTTTTTTTAACGTTTATTTATTTTGGAGATACATAGAGACAGAGCATGAGAAGGGGAAGGGCAGAGAGAGAGGGAAATACAGAATCTGAAGCAGGCTCCAGGCTCTGAGCCATCAGTACAGAGCACGACTCGAGGCTTGAACTCACAGACCAGCAGATCATGACTTGAGCTGAAGTCAGCCGCTTAACCGACTGAGCCACCCAGGTGCCCCTAAAGCTCCAGAAATCTTAACAGAATCATTTTACTTAAAGTGTTTTAATGAAAAATCATTAATTTTACTCTTTTTTCCTCCAGGTAGGAACACAGAAACAAAGAAATATTTAAAACTGGTTTTGTAGTTTCTTTTTCTTTTTTCTTTCTTTCTTTTTCTTTTCTTTCTTTCTTTTTCTTTTTCTTTTTTTTTTTTTTTTTTTTGTCCTAAGGAGTGGACCATATTACCATATTGCCTAAATTTGTCTTTTGGAACTTGTTCTATCTTTGGGTACTCTTTGTATGTATGTTTGCATACTCTTCAAGTATGCAAGTTCTTCTACAAGCTCTTGGACCAGTCCTGTTGCAGGTATATCAGAAACGTACTGACCCAACAATGGCAAAATGGATCTGCTTAACTAGAAGCTTCCTTGAAAAGACTAAAAGATCAGGGTATTACTTCAGCCTAGTTTTTCCATCACAGAGAAAATGATATTGAAACCTCGAAGCAAGAAATACCTTGCCTGACTGAGACATAGGATAGGGATAGCTTTTAGACCAAGAATAGGGTACTAACATCGCTCAGAAGATAGTTTATCTAGTCCGCACAAGCTGTCTCAGGACTTAATTCATCAGGACTTAATTCATAGATGATCAGTGATTTGATAAAGGAGAATAAAAAAAAAAAAGGACAAAGGAGGACAGGAGAAAGAGTAAGGAAGAATGAAGAAAAGAGATGTAAATTTAATTGTATGAAAGAGGGAGCAAGAAAGGAAAAGTAAAAACAACTTTCATACACTGCAGAGAAGCAATTTCATGGATCATTGCCGAAACACAATCTCTATTTCTTGTTCCACGGAAGCTACAATACTTGAGAAGATCACAAGTGATTGAATAAATCAATGAACAAGCAGCAATGAAAGAATATATAAAAATCCTACTCCCTTGGTTTTTTCCTTCTAATTTTATTTATTTATTTACTTACTTATTTAATTTCTAAATTAAATGTGTATTTATTTGAGAGAGAGAGAGAGAGAGAGAGAGAGAGAGTGAGAGAGAGAGAGAGGGAGGGAGGGAGGGGGACAGAGAATCCGAAGTATAGTCTGTACTGACAGCAAACAGCCTGATGTGGGGCTCACACTCAAGAACTGAGATCATGACCTGAGCCAAAGTCACATGCTTAACTGACTGAGCCACCCAGGTGCCCCTTTTCTTCTAATTTTAGAAAAGACATGAGAGCAATTTCATAAAATCAGGAGCTTAACTTACCCTTTTTCTTGTTTTTAACTGGACCTGTCAAAAAAAGAAAATGGAAAATTAAGTCACTGGACATTAACAGAGAGTGTTTATTCTCCAAGACAGTCACAGGAGAAGCTCTCAAGACATTGCAAGTTTGAGGGAGCCCCACACCAAGGGTCAGGTTATTAGCAAGTTATCTCCCAACTATCAGGCCTCTCCAGTCTGTTTGTGTTTTTTGACTAGTGTAACAAGAAAGTTATAAGAAAGATTCTTCCTTAGAGAGAAAAATCTTTTAGGCTTGGTCTTTGCATCAAGGGAATGGGTACCTCTTCATAGGGATGAAATGCCCATAAACACAGAACTCAACAACCTTAGGACAGCATTCCATTAATTCTGTGAGCCCTGAGATTGAAGAATCATGCATTCAGGTGAAGAACTGATATGAAGTCTCATGCATTTAAGCTAAATGGAAAAAAGGATCCTTTTCATGGAAAGAGCAGAAGCAGCAGCAGTTTACTTTTTAGTCACTTAGTGTGATTTAAATTGTTAGTTATTAAAACAGTGCGACTATAATCCATTCATGTGGGGACCACATGCACTCCCACTGTAATTTACTATAAGTTAACAGACACTTTAAAAGAAGTGTCAACAGTTTCACTGACAATGAAATCACAGGCATTTTCTTGGAAATTACTTCTAAAGAAAACAACTCTAATCAATTGAGGACACTTAGGAAACCCAAGGCTTTTCTTATATGGTTAGGTGACAACCACTCCCCAGACACACACAATTTAGGTATCTCCCAGACATGTTATTCCCTCCTGGAGACCCAATTCTCTTCATTTTGTGGGTGGATTTGATTTTCTTTAGATACAGGCATTTAAAATTTGTTCCAAACTCCCATGAAGACACTATTGGACAATATTAAACCACTGTAAGTGCCCTCAGGAGCTTACAAAAAGAACACCAAATGTTTGCATATTGTTTTATAGTGTATAAAACCTATTTCCATGTATTATCTCATTTTATCCTTGTATCGAGCCTAGAATGATTTTTACCTATAAGAGTGGGCTCTATCAGAGGCAGGCTCAATCTAAAGTCAACAGCATCTCTAACATGGAGGGCCATCAGTGTGGCCATGAGAGCTTACATAGGTCCCTTGAAACCAATGTCTATGTAGACTCCCCTTGCAAAATAATTTTATTTTCATAATTTCCCTGCTAAATTTCATGTGTAACAGTAGGAATTATTATGTGTAGGGAGTGTTTTATTTTTTTTAATTTTTTAAAAAATGTTTTATTTATCCTTGAGAGAGAGAGGGAGAGACAGAACATGAGCAGGAGAGGGGCAGAGTGAGAGGGACACAGAATTGGAAGCAGGCTCCAAGCTCTGAGCTGTCAGCACTGAGCCCGATGCGGGGCTTGAACTCACAAGCTGTGAGATCATGACCCGAGCCGAAGTCGGACGCCTTACCAACTGAGCCACCCAGGCGCCCCGGGAGTGTTTTAGGTTAGGTTTAGCAACCTGTGCACTTAAGGTCATAAATCTCCATTTTTTTTCCTCCTCCCAGTCCTTAGTATTCTTTCTCTGGGTCTTATCCTTTATGTTTTTAATGGCATTGACAGCTCTTGACAATGTGCAGGTGATAGGGAAAAATTACATTATAAGTTAGCCAACAGGATTGATGGGGGAATTCCAGTCCCCACCTGAAGACTCCCTTTCCAGGTTCTTCCTGCCCTGCTTGCTGCACACACCGAATTACTACTAATGTGGAATGCAGAAGTAACAGACTATAAATTGTCCCCCATGCTTGCGCTCGGAACTCAGACCTCTGGAGAGTGATCTCCTTTGAGCCCACTAATGTAAAATAAATCTGCCTTCCAAAATCTCCAAATGCCACTTGGTTCTGGGTGATCTGTTGGGTGATCCAAACCATGTTCTGTAACACAGGAAGGTTCTGGCAAGGAAGCATGGCTACACAAATACTGCCGACTAAGAGACAGCACTCAACATGAGAAGGGCCATATCCTTGACCAAATAAACTATTTGAGGAACAATTTACACAGAAAGGCCCAGTCCCATCAAGCCAGCTACCAGCCAGCTGGTCAGCCACCTCAGCCTGGCAGAGCAGTGGTATGGTAGCCATTGCAGCAACATTGCACTCATAGACAAGCTGTGCTAGCCCTGAACAAGTTTCTGACCAATTTAGCTGGCTAGAGGTAACACTGTTACATCATACTTCAAAGCAGGTTTTGAGGAAATCAGATCATCACCAAGCAACCAAGGCTCACCAAGCATGACTATGGAAGGCAGCACAGTAAATAATGAAACATAACACAATCCTGAAAGAACTTATAGTTGGATACAAAAATACTAAAGAGGGGAGACCTGAAGGAATATACTGGCTAGTTGGGAAAAAAAAATAAAAAACAACTTCCTGGAGAAAATTTGACCTAATTCAACAACAGAAAAAAGGGAAAAGGAAGTTTAAAAAGAATGTTTTAACTTCTATTGTGTTTATATCAGGAACCAACTCATTGTACATATATAAATGCATGCATACATGTGTACATAAAGAGGAGGAGAAAGAAAGAAAAAATATTTTTTTAAACACAACTATTTTTATTCCATTCTTCTTCTGTTTCAGTGATTCTTATTTTTAACTGAAGTATAGTTGACACAATGTTACATTAGTTTCAGGTATATAACATAGTGATTGGACAACTCTATATGTTATGTTCACCACAAGTGTAGCTGCCATCTGTCACCATACATCTCTACTAAGATATCATTGGCTATATTCCCTATGCTATATCTTTTATTTTATGAATGATTTATTCATTCCATAACTGGAAGCCTATATCTTTTGCTCCCCTTCACCCATACTGCCCATCTCCCTACTTCTCTCCATTCTGGCAACTCTCACCTTGTTTTCTGTATTTATAGCTCTGAATCTGCCTTTTATTTGTTTGTTAATTAGTTTTACTTTTTAGATTCCACAAGTAAGTGAAATTACATGGTATTTATCTTTCTTTGTCTGACTTACTTCACTTAGCATTATATCTTCTAGGTCCATCAACGTTGTCACAGGTAGGGGCGCCTGGGTGGCTCAGTCGGTTAGGCGTCTGACTTCGGCTCAGGTCATGATCTCACGGTTCGTGGGTTCGAGCCCCGCGTCGGACTCTGTGCTGATAGCCTGGAGCCTGTTTCCGATTCTATGTCTCCCTCTCTCTCTGCCCCTCCCCTGCTCACCCTGCCTCTCTCTGTCTCAAAAATAAATAAATATTAAAAAAAATGTTGTCACAGGTTGCAGGATCACACTCTTCTGTGGCCGAGCAATATTATTTCTTGTTGTTTTGAGTCTAGTGATTCTGACAGGTAGTATCTTCTTGTACTTTTGATTTGTATTTCCTTGGTGATTAGTGATGTTGAGCATCTTTTCATGGGTCTCTTGGCTATCTGTATGTCTTCTACAGAAAACTGTCTATTCAGGTCATCTGCCCATTTTAAATTAGATTTTTTTGGTGTTGAGTTATAAAAGTTCTTTTTCTTAAGTTTTTATTTTAATTTCAGTTAGTAAACATACAGTGTTATATTAGTTTCAGGTGTACAATATAGTGATTCAATAATTCCATACATCACCTGAAGCTCATCATGACAACTGCACTCCTTAATCCCCATCACTTACTTAACCCATCCCCCCACCTCCTACCCTCAGGTAACCATCAGTTTGTTGACTATAGTTAAGTGTTGGTTTCTTGGAAACAACCGGTTTTGGCAAGGATGTGGAGAAAGGGAAACCCTCTTGTACTGTTGGTGGGAATGCAAACTGGTACACCCACTCTTGAAAACAGTATGGAGGTTCCTCAAAGTTAAAAATAGAACTACCCTATGATCCAGAAATTGTACTACTAAGTATTTACCCAAAGGATACACAAATACAGATTCCAAGGGATCCATGCACTCTGATATTTAATGCAGCATTATCAACAATAACCAAACTATGGAAAGAGCCCAAATGTCCATCAACTGATAAATGGATAAA
This sequence comes from Paguma larvata, assembly GCA_030068075.1. Classification (NCBI taxonomy): domain Eukaryota; kingdom Metazoa; phylum Chordata; class Mammalia; order Carnivora; family Viverridae; genus Paguma; species Paguma larvata. The sequence continues at coordinate 53,335,278 of CM057830.1, read as the reverse complement.
GAAGATGGGGTATATATACACAGTGGAATATTACTCAGCCATCAAAAAGAGTGAAATCTTGGCATTTGCAATGACGTGGAAGGACCTAGAGTGTATTATGCTAAGCAAAATAAGTCAGGCAGAGAAAGAAAAATACCATATGATTTCACTCATATGTGGAATTTAAGAAGCAAAATAGATGAACATAGGGGAGAGGGAAACAAAAAAGAAAAATGAGAGAGGGAAACAAACCATAAGAGATTCTTTTTTTTTTTTTTTAGAGATTCTTAAAGATAGAGAACAAACTGAGGGTTGACGGAGGAAGGTGGGTAGAGGATGGGCTAAATAGGTGATGGGCATTAAGGAGCACTGGGTGCTGCATATGTAAGTGATGAATCACTGAATTCTACTCCTGAAACTACTGTATGTTAACTAGAATTTGAATACAAAATTGAAAAGAAAAAGTTTATTTCTTGGTTTGTCTCTCTCTCTTTTCTCCCCTTTGCTCATTTGTTTTGTTTTGTATCTCATTGTGGTCTTGATTTGTATTTCCCTGATGATGAGTGATGTTGAGTATCTTTTCATGCATCTGTTAGCCATCTGGATGTCTTCTTTAGAAAAATGTCTATTCATATCTTCTGCCCATTTTTTCACTGGGGTGGGGAGTTTGAAAAGTTCTTTATATATTTTGGATACTAACCCTTTATTAGGTATATCATTTGCAAGTATCTTCTCCGTAGGGTACCCTTTAGTTTTGTTGGTTGTTTCCTTGATTGTGCAGCTTTTTATCTTGATGAAGTCCCAGTACTTCATTTTTGCTTTTGTTTCCCTTGCCTCTGGCAACATGTCTAGTAAGAAGTTGTTATGGCCGAGGTCAAAGAGATTGCTGTCTGTGTTCTCCTTTGGGATTTTGATAGTTTCCTGTCTCACATGTAGGTCTTGAAGCCATTTTGAATTTATTTTTGTGTATGGTGTAAGAAAGTGGTTCAGTTTCATTTTTTTGCATGTTGCTGTCCAGTTTTCCCAACACCATTTGTTAAAGTGACTTTTTTCCATTGGATATTCTTTCCTGCTTTGTCAAAGATTAGTTGACCATAGAGTTACTGGTCCATTTCTGGGTTTTCTATTCTGTTCTATCGATCTATGTGCCTATTTTTGTGCAAGTACCATACTGTTTTGATTATTATAGCTTTGTAATGTAACTTGAAGTCCATAATTGTGATACCTCCAATTTTGCTTGTCTTTTTCAAGATTGCTTTGGATACTCAAAGTTTTCTTGTGGTTCCATACAAAGTTTGGGATTGTTTGTTCTGTTTCAGTGAAAAAATGCTATTGATGATTTGATAGGGATTGCATTAAATGTGTAGATTGCTTTCAGTAGACATTTTAAGAATATTTGTTCTTGGGCACCTAGGTGCCTCAGTCAGTTAAGTGTCTTAATTCAGCTCAGGTCAAGATCTCACAGTTTGTGAGTTTGAGCCCAGTGTTGGGTTCTCTGCTGTCAGTGTGGAACCTGCTTCGGATGCTCTGTCTTCCTCTCTTTGCTCCTCCCTCACACTCTCTCTCTCAAAAATAAACAAACATTTAAAAAGTTAAAAAGTAATATTTGTTCTTCCAATCCACAAGCATAGACTGTCTTCCCATTTCTTCGTGTCATCTTACATTTGTTTTATCAGTGTTGTACACTTTTCAGAGTACAGGTCTCTCATCTCTTTGGATAGGTTTATTCTGAGGTATCTTATTATTTTTGGTGTGCTTGTAAGTGTATTGTTTTCTTAATTTCTCTTTCTGAATGCAACAGATTTCTGTACGTTGATGTTGTATCTTGTGAATTACTGAATTTGTTTATCAGTTCTAGCAGTTTTTTGGTGGAATTTTTCAGGTTTTCTACATAGAATATCATGTCATCTGCAAACAGTGAAAGTTCTGCTTCTTCCTGGCTGATTTGGATTCCTTTTTTTTGTTGTTGTTGTTGTCGTCTGATTGCTGTGGCTAGGACTTCCAGTACTATGTTGAATGAAAGTGGTGAGAGCAAATATCCTTGTCTGTTCTTGACCACAGAGGAAAAGCACTGCTTTTCTCAATTGAGGATGCTACTATCTCTGGGTTTTTCATATATGGCCTTCATTATGTTGAAGTACATTCCATCTAACCTTACTTTCTTTAAGTTTTTTAAAAATTTTTAATGTTTATTTATTTTTGAGAGAGACAGAGAGAGAGAGAGTGAGCTGGGGAGGGGCAGAGAGAGAGGGAGACACAGAATCCAAAATGGGCTCCAGGCTCTGAGCTGTCAGCACAGAGCTCCATGTGGGGCCAGAACTCATGAACTGTGTGATCATGATCTGAGCTGAAGTCGGATGCTCAACCAACTGAGCCACCCAGGTGTCCCAGGTTTTTATCATGAATGGATGTTGTACTTTGTCAAATGCTTTTTCTGCATCTAATGAAATGATCATATGGTTTTTCTTTTTTCTTTTATTACAGTGATGTATCATGTTGATTGGTTTATCACTATTGAACCACCATTGCAACTCAGGAAAAAATCCCACTTGATAATGGAGAATGATTTTTTTAATGTATTGTTGGATTTGGTTTGCTAGTACTTTACTGAGGATTTTTGCATCTATGTTCATTGGGGATATTGGCCTGTATTCTCTCTCTCTCTCTCCCTCTCTCTCTTTTTTACTGTCATTATCTGGTTTTGGTATCAGATAAGGCTTGCCTCATAGAATGAATTTGGAAGTTTTCCTTCTTTTTTTAGTTTTTGGATTAGTTTAAAAGTAATAGGTATTAGTGCTTTTTTAAATGTTTGGTGGAATTCACCTGTGAAGCCATCTGGCCCTGGACTTTAGTTTCTTGGGAACTTTTTGATTACTGATTCAATTTCTCTGTTGGTTCTTGGTCTGTTCAAATTTCCTATTTCTTCATGTGTCAGTTTTGGTAATTTATATGTTTCTAGGAATTTATCCATTTCTTCTAGGTTGTCCAATTTGTTGGCATACAGTTTTTCAAATATTCTCTTATAATTGTTTGTATTTCTGTGTG